>JANHFT010001886.1:117328-127939 GCA_032467955.1 Pseudoxenodon macrops | reverse complement strand
GGCCTGGAGGAACTGTCCATGTGTGTCGGAAACAACTTCGCAACCAACAACAACAAAAATTACAACAGGATGTGCTATGTAAAAATTAACAGCATGGTGCAGTATGTTTCAGTAATTTCAAGTTATGCACGTATGTGTACGTATATACACTTAGATACATACACAAGTTAATTTTAATGGAGACTACTTGATAGTTATTTGTAAGGTAACAATTACTAAAATGTAATTAATGCCAAACAAAGGTGCGGTTTTCTGTACCTCACTTAAGTTTTCAGTATAATTTTACAGTTTTAATGGCCTGGTCTGGCAGTAATATTCTTCTTACTGTTAGAAGCCTCACTGAGCTAAGTGCAATGTGTAATTTTTGCAAAAAAAATAAAGAAAAGAAAAGGAATCACTGGGAATTCAGACAGGATTCATTCATAACCAGATAAAAGATGAAGAACCTATACTATAGAATTTCTTAATTATATATTCCCATGAATTCCTAAAAATATATGTTCATCATATACATATCTAATATTAATAATAACAAGTCCTACTGTTGCAAGTACTGACAATTAAAAGACTGAATATGTACACCCAACCCGCTACTTACTTTACCCTTTCGTATTTTTGGCTGAAAATCAGAGAGAAAACTTGTAGTTTTGTGGGTTAAACTCAAAAACCCCATTTAACTCTTTAGCTCAGCCTACTTTAGTTTTAAGGGGCTAAAACTAGATGACACCTTCTCCTGTACAATCTATGTGAACCTCCCTGGAAAAAGTAGATGTTAATGAAATAAGTATGTCATCTCCATGGATCAATTCATTTAAGATAAAGGAATGAGAATATATTTTGTGTTCTGGCAATCACAGATATAAACATTATACAACCACAGTTTTACTTTCTGATTTAAAAAAATAGCATAAGAAATTGTGGGAATGTCCTAATAAGTATTGCTTTAACAATTTTGCAAAATATTTGGCAGAAGTTTTTTTTTTAATAAGTCAACTGTCAATAATGGTATGACAATGTCCAGCCAATGATTTTCACCAAATAAATAATTAAATCCACCCCTTTCTGCTTTCTTCTCTGGTATTAATCACTTGAGATTAATTAACTTTAGATTTACATAGTCCAGGGCTAAACATAGAGAAATATAATGGGAGAGTAAGATTATCCCCAACAAGATTATTTTTTGCTAGTGTGCCTTATTTCATTTTTCCTTCTTTTCCTTCTTGAATTTAGTTTGAGACACATGAGTATCAAGTGATTTCTTAATATGACTGTTTATCAAAATGAGCAATTAGGATAAAAAGTATGAAAGGGATTTTTTTTTTTTTTTCCCAAGTGTTGCTGCTGTTTTGTGAACGTGCTGTGAATGTTAAAAGAAAACCATCAACAACTTACTTTCAATAAGTAATTATGTTTTACTTAAACATAATTAGCAAGGTTATTACTTCCCCAAAGACTATGGTTTCCCCCCAAGACATTTATATATGACGCTTGATACAGTCTTTCCTTATTAAAAGCTCTTTCACATATTTAGTTTGTAATTTCCCTTGAGAACAAATTCCGCTTACCAGAAAAATAAAAACTTTGAATCCATTCTTGTGGTCAGATAGAAAGTCTTTGAGGGTTTGTTGAGCACATTCAGATTTATTTTTTTTAATGTTGCAGATACGGGAGTCTCCTGAAATCAATCTGGTCTTGAGACCTCAGGGATTAACTGGTGACCATGAAGTTTATGCCAAAGTTGACTTATGGGTCAAGTGTCCCCAAACCTATCCCGATATGTGAGTAAATTAAAAAAAAACACACCAATTTTATACTTTTTCTAAAATTAAAAAAAGAAAAAAAAATCTGAAAAATCTGGACGTAACGTAACAATAGATATGAATGAATGAAAGGATATTTAATTGAGGAAACATGCACTGGGATGGGAAGCAGACTGGATTGGGGCAAATGTTCTCTGTCTTCACAGATAATTTGGAATACATTTCTTACTGCCCTTGCCGTTGCTCATTGTTCAGGTAGACAGGGCCTTAATGGGCTTGAATCCAAAACATTTAGACAAACCAGGTGTTTTCTACCTGAAAATTCCTTTTGTTGTATGCATGCAATGTATATCAATACCGGTAGCTCAGAGTACCTTTTATCAAGTTAAGATGGTATATCATCTACAACCCAAATCAGAGACGGTGTTTTCGTTTCAATTATTCATAAACTGGTAACCTCCAGAATGGTATAATCCCATTTATATGCTTGAAGCATATAAATAATTCTAATATTGGTAGGTATAACTTTTAGTGGTACATTTCCAGATTTAATTAAAAACTAGGTCTGTTGGATTATCTTTCTTTCCACATATAATATAATCTGGCACTGTTTCCCCTCATCTCTCAATCCTTAGTAGAGCCTCTTTGAAACTGCCTCCTTCTCCTTGGCTGACCCACAGAACTGCCTGCCACTTTTCTGGGGAGGAAGGGGAATAAAGGGAGTCATAGACTGTGAGGAAAACTGTACCCCCACTCTCCATCCTGGTATGTCCCCGGGGGTCATCTCCCTTTTGGGAGGAACAAACTTCATACATTAACCACTTGTGCACCTCAGCCAGCCCTACCCACCAGCAGGCATCCAAATCATTGATCCCTTACTACCTTCTGCCGTTAACAGATTTCAGATTCTGGCCTGATTCCAAAGCAGTCAATTGAAATGGACAAGAGGGCAGTGATACATTTCTCCTTATATCACACAATCTACAGTTTTCTATGTAGAAAGTATAGTTTCTATTACTGCAGGCTACTTCAGCTGACTACTAGCTACAGTTTGGCAGTTTAAATCTTACCTGCTCAAGGTTGACTCAGCCTTCCATCCTTCCGAGGTAGGTAAAATGAGGACTCAGATTATTGGGGGTAATATGCTGACTTTGTAAAACTGCTTAGAGAGGGCTGTAAAAGCACTATGAAGCAGTATATAAGTAACTATTGCTATTGCTATAGTTGAAAATCACAGTCATGTGACTGCAGGTAACTGGCAACACCATAGCAGGCACAATTTTGGGAATACAACTCATGTAAAGGTCGTTGAAATTTCAGTTATAGGAGTAAAAGGTCCTGTATTCTGGGTGCATTTTAAAAGTTAGCCTATTTGAGATATTTTAATTCACAAATTGCAGCCGTATGATGCACCATTTCACCTGGTTGAAAGTTACAAATAGATGAACAAGAAAGTTTTTGTAGTATATGGGTAGATGCTGTAATGGTTTTCAGAACTCTAAAGTTTTGTGAGTCAATTTGCCTATAAGAACTTATGCGTTTATATGACTCTGCCTGGGACTTCTGGCTTAAAATACCTGTGAGACAATTTTAAAAATATTTACCGGTAAACCTCAGTAACTCTGCTTTCTCAGTGTTGCTTGATATTTTTAGGACTCAAGAAATGGCTGACTTTGCAATGGTTCTTTAAAAACTGTTTAATCTAGACTTCTTTGATTTAAAATTATTTTAAAATGTTTTATATTACTTAATAGCTGTTTAAATTAATTGGCATGGCATGTTCTTTTGAAATGTGTAAATACACTTTTATAATCTTATTACAATCATGTTCTATTGTGTTTAGGTAATGACCTTGCAATAAAAGGTGGCCCACTAGTCTTTTAAATAGGTCAATACATGTTTTCATGATTTATTGGAAATAATAGTGCTGGAGGGTATAACTTGTGTAATTCCTTATAAAACTCCTGTTCTAGTTATTTCTTTTTCTTCCCTCTAGTGTTCCAGAAATAGAACTTAAAAATGTGAAAGGCTTATCAAATGAAAATATACACTTGTTAAAATCCAAACTAGAGATATTAGCAAAAGAGCGTTGCGGAGAGGTAAGTGTGTAAATTTAACTCTAGATGTTGAGTTACATAATATTTGAGGCTTCAAATGAATATGGCAAATTGTGTGTGTGTGTGTGTGTGTGTATGTGCATGTGTGTTTTCTGATTATGAGCTTCAATTTTGAATAAAATAGAATTATTTCCTGTAATTTCTGTTAGCTGAAAGGTTTGTACCAGAAGCATTCATCATATATGTTGCGGATTATGCACTGGTGATCCTTCACAACATTTATCTTTTCTCCCTAAGCAATCTGAAGATCACTTTTGCTTCTAATAGCTACTTCTGTGATCTTCAGACCTTTTCATTTCTTTCTGTAAATCATTACCATCTGTAGGCTACATGGAAAGTTGGGGGAAAAAACATCCCAGAAGAAGCAATGGTACATCACATAAATAATGTTTCCCAAAATACACAAATATACCTGCGAAGTCACCAGAAATTAGGCTTATCTTGAAACATTACATTGGTGATGATGGCAAGTCTTCTCGCTAAGGATAAATAACTCTTTAGAATTAAGGATTTCTGAATGGACTGCCTCTTAGCACTATGTGCTATTGTTACCTGCCGCTCTATATCAAGCGAAAATATGACTTTTACTCTCTTAGTGAGACTTAATTGTAGCCAAGTCATGTTATCTCTGTCATAAATGCTTGCTTTTGTTAGTATGTGTTTTGAAGTAATTTAGTACTTCTTTTATTTGCTTTTTTTGGCTTTATCTTGTTTTTATGCTTTGCAACACACCATAAGATAATTATTTGTTATCCTCCTTCAACAAGTGAGAATATATAGGTACAAATGGGTTCTAGAATGTTGCTACAGAATGTGGAGGAAACTTTTCTAATTATCTGAATAGTTTCTGTTTTCCAAAACTAGAAAATCCTGTTCTATTGTTTGAGGGAGCTATATTATATATTACCGTATTTTTCGGAGTACAAGACGTACCAGAGTATAAGACACACCTTAGTTTTTGGAGAGGAAAATGCGGGGGGGGGATCTGTCTACCAGGTATTCATCTGGCTAGTGTCCTTAGTCTGGTCAGTTTTAGCACATTATTTTATCCCCTGGTTAGGGCTGAAAAAAAGCTTCTAACGCACAATTGATAGAGAGAAGCAATGAAAAAAGCCTGCAAAGACTTAGGGCTGAAAAAAAGCTTCTTCAGAGGGAGTAGCAATGAAAAAAGTCTGCTAAGATAGCTTTACTCACCTCATTTGGTCTGAAAAAAAGCTTTGAAAAAGCTACATTCGGAATATAAGATGCACCCAAATTATCAGCCTATTTTGTGGGTTGAGTGCATCTTATACTCCCAAAAATACAGGTAGTTTGTTTATTGGATCTTATCCACATGCTCAATCTGCATGAACACATTTGGGATAAACTAGAAGTTAGAAAAATAACTTGATTTATTTGAATTAATTAGTTTATTCAAATATTGATAAATCTGTATGTGACCAATAAGGCAGGTGATGTTGAAAATCCATGGGGATGGTTTTAGTTATTGTTTGAGAAAAATAATATAGTTAGAATGGTATACTCCTTCTAGATCAGAAAATCTCTTTCCTGGGGGACACTTGAAATTAAAAACCTACACACTTTTATTGACTGCTGAAGTACTAGTGAAAATTTACAGCACATCAACTCAAATGGTATGTTGCATTTCTCTCAAAGTTGCACATTTCATTTTCAATGAAAGGTTGTTCTAGTCTGTATACCATTTAGCATTTTCTGAAGTATAGATGAAAGGTTGTTTTCTAATTAAAATATTTATTTTTTTGAATGTGTATCGAAAAGTAAATAAAGCTGACACATAGGATACCTCAGTAAATGTAAAACATGGCTCTTCCTTACTATAGTTTAATGTCTGTTTACTTACCAAATTCTTGGGCATGGGTTATTAAAATCTGCATTGATACAATTTTAATTTTTAATCATGGGGTGGGGTTGTATTATTCCTGTGACAATGTCCCTCACTCAGTGCCCTCTTGCCATGTTCTTTGTGATAAAAGTATTTGTAATGTCACTTTTTTCTATATAGACTTTGCCTAGTATTTTAAGAGTATTTTTTATCAACTACAGATCAGCAAAAATAAAAGAGTGAACCCTTAAAATAATAAATAATTTCATCTAAACTGTATTGTACTATGATCTGGGAATGCATATAAATGAAACACAGTAATGGTTATTTTTGGGAAAATTTCACATTGACATTAATTGTTCAGAAATGGAATCTGCCTTAGTTTGGTGAAATTATCCTGTAGATAATTTCTTTTAATTTGCATTAAAATATTTAGTTATAAAGAAATAATACTCCAGATGGCACAAGGATCAAAGACAGGAACTTCATCTATAATGGCCCGAATTTGGACTAGAAAAAGCTTTAAAAACAGGCTACATTTAAAAAAAAACGTTCTTTATTTTATAGAATCTATCGTAATTATGGTAAATTTAAAACTAATGAAAATTACTGTTGGATATTAGGGACTTTCAAAAAGTCAATGCAGTATGATGATCTGAATAATGAAATACTATTGGGGAGACTCGTAGCCAATTCTAACTTAGTCTTGAAGTTACTACTTAACATTAAGCCAATCATAACATCTTTAGCTAAATTTCCTTTAAAGATACTTGTAACAATTTATTTTTCATCCTGCCTTTATTATTTTTATAGATAACTCAAGGTGGCATATATCTAATAGTCCTTCTTCCTCCTATTTTCCTAACAACTATCCTGCAAGGTGGGTTGGGCAGAGAGAGAATGATCAGGCCCAAAGTCACCCAGCCGACTTTCATACCTAAGGTAAGAGTAGAACTCATCTCTCAGTTTCAAAAGAGGTGCCTTAACCACTAGGACAAACGTAGGAGGCAGTATTGGAAACCATGTACAAGTAGTCCTCAACTTTTGATCAGTCTTTTAAGGACTATTTCAAGTTATGACATACCAGTACTCAAAAAAAGCTACTTACAACCCATCCTCAAAATTACACCTGCTGTACCACCCCTGTGGTCACATATTGCATTTCAGGCACCTGGTGACTAGCTTGCATTTATGACTAGTTGCAGCATCCCAGTCATGTAATGTGTGTTACGTGTTTTGTAAAGTTTTTCCATTCCCCCTCAAAAACCCCAACCCAATTGGTTAAGATGGATTCAGATTTACAACCTGTGATTCACTTAACAATTGTAGTGAGTCACTTAACAACCATTGTAAAAATGGTCATAAACTCAAGTCCAGTCATGTGGTGATTCAATTTATGATCGCAACAACTTACAGTCAAATGTCTGGGCTCAATTGTGGTTGTACGTTAAGCACTACCTGTATGCCATTATGAGCATTCAGATGGGATACAAATGCATATATTTATTTATGTTCAATCTACATTTCCAAGTTCCTGAATTCTGAAGCCTGAAACATACTGTTAGTTTTGTCCTCATCAAATGTGTGCAAGGCTAAGATCCATCTGCCCCTGTATTTTGTTTCCCAAGTGATCAACCTAATGTTCTTGGAAATTCATGATCAAGTTGGGATAATGTTTGTGTTCCTGGCAGAGATGACCCATTCTCCTCAGTCTGATTAAAATGGTGTGATTTTAATTCCCAGGAGGGGAATGCTGTAGATGAGAGCCATTGTGAGAGCAGAACAGTTGATCAAGCAATCTAGGCATTAACATACTGTTCTGTAGTGGCAGCATCTGGCTGATTTTGTCAAGGTTTGGAAGTTAAGCAGGGTCAAACCTGCTTAATACTTGGAGGAAAGACTACCAGGAAATACAAGGACTAGATTAGACTGGAAGAAGACAATATCAGATCATTCCATAACTTTGCCAATCAAAGCCCATGGATAGGTCCATAAAGATGATAAGCTTAACCAAAGGACAGAGAGAGAGAATCAGATCTATCCCAGTATTATGCTGTTGTAAGCTCCTCTTTCTCTGACTGCTCAGAGTGAAAATGAAACATCAGCACAAGCCACACACAGAGTTGTTCCCTAATATATATCAACCTTCAAGAGAAAGTAATCAGACAATTGATTGCAGGTCAGCTATAAGCAGAAATTGATGTGAGGAGAGGGTCAGGAGAGGTCTTTCTAAGAAAAGTGACAAAGTAACCAGGAGACATAGCTCTGTGTTTTACTGCTACAGCTGGACGGAAAACAACGGAGCCCTCTCACTGGCCTAATATTCTATAGCATAGATTATACTTTCCCATACATTCCTCAGATATATGGAGACCTACAATTCTCATCAATTTCAGACATGAATCACTAATAATAATTATCTGAAAATGATAGAGGCTGCAATCCAACACATTAAAAGAGAATGGGGTGAAACATGATAAAACTGCAACTACTGAACATCCAAAATATGGAAGTCAAATGTATGTTTATTATACAAACAAAAGTCTGAGTATCAGTTACAAATTCCTGTCAATTTCATATAAATGCACTCATGTACTAACAGTTTGCATGAAATGACTAAAGGCTGGAAATGCCTAATAAGCATATACATATGCAAAATACACAGGTAAATACAAGAGAGAGCGGGTGGGAGAGAGAGAGGGAGATGCATCAACAGCATATGTGCATTTTATTTGCTCTTCCTTGTTATTCTCTTACATTTATTGCAAGCTGTAAAGATCATTAGCTCATTTATTGTTCTCACAAAAATGTTATCAGTGTGCCCATTTCACTGACGGAGCATGAGAAGTTGCAGTTTTTTCAAGGTAACTGTCCTGGAAAAGTGACGTACAAATTGACAAATGGTATTATTTATGGTTGTCAACTGCTTATTATTGTATCCAAACAATGGATCATTCCACATAAAATGGAAAGAAAGTCACTTATGAGATATGTGAATTTTTGGATTATTATATTTTTAAGGTCTTTCGGCTCCTCTGCTTTCAATAGTAATCTTCTATGCCAAATCACAGCAGTTAGCGCTTTTTTTTTCTGAAAAACGTTTTAACTCCATGCCAGGAAAAACTGCAATTGCTTAATTTCTGCTGCTAAAGGCAAAGGTGAAAATAAAGCTGAATTAAACTAATTTTTAACTGTGTTTAATATATCAAAATCTGGTCACTTTATCTCTGTACTGTTAGAATTAATAAAAAAGAAGCAATTTATTATTGCAGTTGCCAGATTGGAACCTGATGCAGGAAAATAAGTCTGAGTATCTGGAGAAAGGAGCCTGGAGTTGAGGAAGGTTAAATCTGCTAAGCCCAGAATCAAATCCCACAGAGCCACAAAGCTCAAGGAGCAACTTTAGGCAAGTCACTGATCACATTGAGGGGGTTGTCACAATAAGTTAAGGACCAGGACCTTTGGAAGAAAGGGGAAATTGAAAAAAGGAACCCCTTCAACTCATCACCATGATTACTCCGAAACAAAGATTGCTTCCAGGGAACTTCCCCACAAGTTCTTGGGTTGACCAAAGATCTCTAAGTCGAGGGAATTGTAGAGCTCTGAAATCGCCTTCGAGGAACCCGAGTAGGCGATTAATGACGTCATCCATCTATTACCTGTAGGAACGCATCAAGGATGGCCTTCTCGTCTCACGGTAAACCCCTACAAGAGAAGGCAAGCCGCCCAGAGAGGCACCCAGTTTCCTAACCATGAAGGGAACGGGGAGGCTTTGGCTAGATGGTGGGTCAGTGTTTTAAATCATAGCCACTTTGGAGGCGTCTGAGAAGCGAGATGAGGGAAGTAATTGCATATTTAATGAGCTGCTCAGCTCAGCCCGACGTCGGGCTCGATTTGAGAGAAGCCTCCCGCGGCCAGGCTGGAAATGGCGTGAGTGAAGCTAAGGAAGAAAGCGCTCCCGGAATGGGTGTGCAATACGCGTTGCGCAGGCGTGCGTGTGTATGTGTGTACGCGCGTGCATAACCCCCTCCCCGCTTCTCTCTCAACCGCCCCCCCCCACGCGGGCGGGCGTGCACACACGCGCAGGCACACGCACCCAGCACACTGTGTGTGCAGGAGTCGTTATCATTTTTGTTAACTTTTTATCGACTGTTTGCTAGATGGCATGCCACTAAAGTGTATGATTTGAGATGAAAAATTAGACAGATTAACCCGAGGGGAGAGCTTGATTGATTACTAAATAGGATCAATTTGAAAGTTTTAGTCATAACGTTTCTGTAGAGCCCCTTAATACTTCAAACTTCAATTTTACGGGCTATTGAACTAAGCATGTTCCTGACAAAATTGATATATGTATTAATTTGCTTTAACTGTTGATTAATTACTCTCCACTGAAAGAATTATATGGAGCTGTTTGCCTCGGATTTGCATATTAATCAAATTCTAGTTGATAATTCAGTTGGTGCGATGCGATGGATTTTCAGCGTTGGTGGGGAGAGCGCTGGGAGGCGGCGGCGTTTAAGGGTATTGATCTAAACCAGCCTCTGGTTTCTAGGGTGAACTTCTCCACCCTCCCCCTCAACCATCACCTCGCTCTCCCTCTCTCCCCGGTTTGGGTCCCTCACTGCTTAGCTGCCAGTTTAGTGCATTAAAATCAAAGATGCAGAACGCGTTAGCCTGGCTATTTGGTGAAAACAGAAATTGCCTGTCCAGTTTTTATGATGTTCTCAGCCTGAGCAGGCTGCACTTTAATGCGTCCTGTCAAAATGTCTGGGATTTAAAGGGAAAACAGCACAATTTAGCGCTGAGTAATTAATGACAAACTACCTCGGTGGTTAGAATTGTAGCAACACCTGCATTTGCCCCCGAGTGTTATCGAGGATGTGTAGCG
>JANHFT010001886.1:105204-117318 GCA_032467955.1 Pseudoxenodon macrops | reverse complement strand
AAATCAGTATTCAACGAGGAGGTTCATAGCTCAGTCGTGGGGGTGGGGGCTGCTCCCGTCTTGGAAATTCTCCTGAAAAGCTCCCTGTTTCTTCGCCTTCGTGTAGGAGAGACTCTCTGGAGGGCCTACCTCCTCAACAGAATAAGAAAAAATGCCATCATATGTGGGGGGAAGTGGGGCTTGTAAGTCTGGAAGAACTCCATAACCGAGCAGGAGGAGAATTGCGTTAATATAGGGGTAACAAAAGCGAACAAAACCCACCACAAGAAACACCAGAGTGTGGTCGGAAGAGGGGCTCCTGATTTACAACTGAGCAGGAATTCATACAAGGAGGTCCATTTTGCTCAAAGGGCCGAGGCGGAGAAGAGCCACAACGCTCAATTCTTTTCTCACTGGGCTACATTTAGGCAGAAACGCACTCCTGAGGGGCGGGTGGGGAGTCCTTTTACCACATTTATTTCTCAAACCGGATTCACTCTTTCCATAGAGCGATAGAAACACAAACTCCGCGAGTCAGTGAAAATCCGTGAGGGCCCGCTGCTTGCTTTGCTTACTTGTTTTGGCTTGTTTTCCCCGATTCCGCCGAGTCAAAGGAGGGCGCTCCACAGCACAACTCTGAAGTACACGCACAGAAATCGAGGCCTTTTCAACGAGCTGTCGCGGCAGGACTTTGGGGGGCACCAGTGCAGACCCCTCTCGTCATAATAAGTAGAAAACTCCTCCAGCACAAGAGCTGGTTGACCAGGGATGGGGGGGAAAAGCATGTCCGCAGGCTACGGTCAAAAAAGTTAAGATGGCGGCTACGACGTTACGAAGGGCAAAAAAAAAGATGGAGCGTCGACCACACTGTCATGGCCGCCATGTCGACATTTTTGTCCTGAAAAGGAATGGTAAGGCTCAAAACTACGAAACAATTGGACTTCTCTATAGGATTCTTCTGCCATTTTATCTTTTTTTTTCTCCATGGTCACACTTTATCTTTTCATAGGATGTTTTAAACTGCCTCCCTCTTTTATTATCTTCAGCCTCTCATACTGGTCTTTCGCACACAGATCGGCTCACGTAGGAGAGTAACGTTCCCTCTGAGGGAATGATTCCTATTGAATTCCACGGGGTTTATTTTGGAGTGGGTGTGGAGAATTATGCCCTACACTACTGGCTTTCTCCAACCTTTCCCAAATTCGACATTTTCCAAATCAGATGAAGCTACAGTTCCCAAAATCCCCACCCCACGGTTTGGGAATAATCGTAGTCCTAACCCATCTATAGGGAGTAAGGCTTTCTCTCTCCTTTCTTCCCCGACCTTATTTTTTTTTAAAGGGGGTGAACCCCCCCCCCCCAGACACCCCTTTCTTTTCTGAAAAGCATTTGAGGGTTTGGGCTGTGTAAACTATTCTCCCCCCCCCATATCTATGGATTCAAAGGGTAACAGTGTAATTAAAACCAGATAATTAATGAGACAATATTCCTACAGCTTACATCTTTAATGAACAAAACCCTTCAGGGCAGTGTGCTCTTCCAGGCTCATTAAAGAGAATAAAGTTGTGAGGCTTATATACTTCCCAGTGTGTTAATAATAACCCAGCGAGTGTATGCTTTAACCAAGCATAATAGCTCGGGCCTCCCATATACTCTGAAAGAGGCTCGCTGAGCGCCGTGGTTTGTGTTTCGTTTTTCCAAGGGCTTAAATATTTTAAATGCAAAGTAGGATTCATGGAATCTTAATCGCTACCCACAAAAATCATAAAACGAAGAAAAAAAAGGAGAAAAAAGTCCAGAGAGACTTCGCTGAGGAAAATTCTCCAGGCAATTGAGACCACAAATCAAACTTTCAAAATGAAATAGCTGAGATTACAGAACAGGCTGGTGGTTAAAGCAAAGTTTCCCAACCCAGCCTCTCATCCGGCTGTTATTGACTTCGCGATTCCCCACCCACTCGCGTCCTTTTATTAATTTGGCTTCTGTTGAGATGTGAAGAAAAGAACAGCCCTTAAACTTGAAAAAGTGGAGAAATATACGCCTTGCGCAATACACCCGTTGGGTTTGCTCCATGCAGTCAAAAAGATGCTTTCTTTTTCCATCTTCTTTTCTTTCCCCACCACCCTCCCGCGCCCCGCCAATCCCGAGGTAATATTTCCTTTTTAGTGTATCGCAAGCTTCTAACTCAAATGGTTATTGCTTCCCATTTTTAAAGTTTACTTAGCAAAAGCCCCGGCTAACGTGAGCTGTTTTGGCAAGAGACGCGGGGGCTTTGCCTTCAGCGCTGCAGCGCAAAACGTGGAGGGGAGGGAGCGGGCTTTTAGGGATGAGTTATATTGCAATCAACTTAGTAAATCTGCATGCAGAAAAGGATGCTAATTAGTCTTAATAGTCTACCAATATGCCCCAAGACTGGAGACACAACAAACGTAAATCTGCTACCGATAAATATTTTTAATTGTTAAATTTACTGGAAAGAAAGTTTTATTTGCCTTGGCAAGAGCACGTGATGTGAGAAAGCCAGGGGGAGGAAGAGGAGACGAGAAAGGCGAGACACGTGTGTGTGTGTGTATGTATGGCGGGGGGGGGGAGTCCGAGAAAGGAGGGCTTCAGAGGCACGCTTTCCTCCTACAGAGGAAGACCTTTAACTGGACAACTTGCTCCTGGGGAAACCTGTAATAGAGAATCCTAGGACCCCTACATGCTTTGCAATAAGCCTGGGTAGGATCGGGCTGAGGAGAAGAGCTAATCGAAAGGGGATCAGTCAGCACCCTCGTGCCGCGTTTCTTTGCCCCGAGAGGGCCAGAATCGCCCTCCCTGTTTCCTCCATTCCAATCAGTAAAGCGGAGACTAGCAAAGACGCAGGCACCCTAAGCGAGCGCTTGGCAAAATTAGTGATGTATCACGTTAATTACCAATGTGATTTTCAAATGGTTGCAGGCAGGCCCAAGGAAAATTAATGGAAATCCAAATTCTAATTATGTGGCGGTTGTTAAAGAATTAAACTAAATACTCTGGGTGGCTGTGGAGGGAGGGAGAGAGGGGTGAGCGAGCAAAGGAAGGAGGGAGCAGAGGCGCCTCTTCGTAGTAGAGGAAAACTCTCCCCGCGCGCGCCCTCTGCGCCTGAAAAGAGGCGCGCGCACCCGCGCAAAGCGACTTCCCCGTCCTTTGACAGCACGTCGAGGGCCCCTTTTCAGTGCCAAGGTACCCAGCAGGAAGCGAGATCAACGCCTCCAGGCGGAAACCAAAAACGTCACTTTTGGAGGAGGTCTTTGCTTCTTCGGTGGCCCTTCCCAGGTTAACATTTGAGGATTGGAATCTAAGCAGAGGAATCCTTAGCCGGCCAAACTGGGCCTTTGAATCCAAGCAATTCCGGAAGAGGACTTTCGCCTGGACTGGAAACCTGGCCAAAGGAGCTCTGCTCCCGAGAGCTTCTGGGGGTCTGGAAAACACGTGTTAAACAAAAAGGGGGCGCTTGACAACCGCAACTCTTTGGATTCGTTTGGGTGTGTGTGTGTTTTAACTGGGATTGTATAGAACTGGGATGGAAAGGATAGAAGGCAAATGGAGGAAACCTACCATGGGGAGAAAAGATAGGTACTGGAATCACAGGAAAGCCAATAACAAAGGCCCTGTCCATGCCCAGAGACTGTATGGTCTGCAATTATTGTACTACCGGTAGCTTCAGGACTAGAAACTTACACAAAGTGTCCCTACATTGCCAGGTTGACAAATTGTGCATAACTTTAGGGCTGACCTTACTGCATTGTAATCTGAACTAAAAAGTTGTCTTCCATTAAAGATAAATTGGAACCCCTTGAATTATGTTACTATGAATCAGCAAGTAATGTAACAGTATTCCTTTCTTGCCTAATTCTTTTTTTTTTTTAATATTGATTTCAGCTGGATAAATAGGCTTCAACCAAATATTCAGCATAGTGAACAGAATAAAATGTTAATGTAAACAGACCCACTAATCATTTTTTAATGCAACTTTGGTTTGTCAAGTCCTAATTTTAATGTCTTTCTATAATCAGGTGGAGGCAAACAGCTACCCACAGGATGTCTAATTAAACAGGATTAGGAGGTAACGTCATTGTCTTGTTCCAAAGGTCTTCTATTTTCCTTGGAGCTGGAAATGAGATTTGGTCATGCACCACTAAGACAGCCAACCCTTAAAGGCATTGGATAGTTACACAAACACTTTTTTAAAAGAGACAATTCAGTATCTGCTAAACAACACATAATATAGAACATGGATAGTTTTAACCTAGTGCTTTCCAGATGGTTTTCAGTCCAGACTCCAATTCCCATCATCTCAGCCATCATTACCAAACAGTGTACCTGAAAGAGATAGGAGTTGTGAGAGTTTGCAGTATACTAAGTGGGAACATTTTTTGTAGTGACATTAGGCTAGAAATCTGGAGAGCATGAGTTCTAGTCCTGCTCTAGCCATGAAAGCCAGCTAAGTGATTTTGGGCCAATCACATGCTCTCAGCCCTAGGAAGGAGGCAATGGAAAACCACTTCCATCCCTGCAGTTTTCTTGCCAAGAAAACTGCAGGGATTAATTTGGGCAGTTGCCAGGAGTCAAAAACTTACCCAAATGAATCCTCCCATCAAAAAAAAAAGGGAGTGCTGGAAAATGCAGATACAGTTTGCAAAAAGGGAAGTGGATGTCTATGTGAATACTCTGGAACATGGTGAAATTGCCTAAAGAGCTTTTGACAAGTAGTACTCCAGCATATCCTTGGGTCTTTGAAGAGTTGCACCAACACCTTTTTTCCAAGACTTCAGCCTCACCATGCTGGAACAGAGAATGTAGCTTTAGAATGAAGTATAGATATCCAGTTCAAAGCAGAGCTCCTCAAATGTGACTCTGCAGGCCATTTGTTTCAGCTTAACCTAATTCTTGACAATTGGCTTGGAGGAATCAGATGAAGTTTGCTCGCCATTTGGAATTTTTCAGAGAAAGGATGAGATTATGCATAAATTAAGTGCTGGCTGTAGATTCAAATGAGTTGTATTTAATCAGAGGATTTAAGATCACCCTTATCCGTCACCCCTTTCCTATATTATTGAGAATGGAGATGAAAAAGTAACCCAAAGGACCTGCGACTACAATCCAAGGTGTATATTTTCTTTTGTTATAAATCACATTAATTGAATGGGATTCACATGAGGTTTACCCTGCATAATATTGCAACATAAGCTTACCCAGATCATGCTACCCAATGATGGTCTAAGACAGGAGTTCTGAAGCCATCGATTATCTATGAGGATTCGGTGCTGCAGCAAAGCTGAAATTTAATACATTTCATTCACATAACTTATTTTTCACATTGGAAACTCCAGTCTCCAATGGAGAGATGAATGGAACATTCCTCTTTTTCTGATGGAGAAGAATGGAAAATGTGGATGAGAAACTATTTCAGAACTGAGAGCTGAAGACTTTCAAATGTGTGCCTACACAGATACAGATACACCAGTGCTGGCTCCAGTGTATATATGGTGCTCCTAGACCACATTGACTGATGGCTCTCCCTCCCACCATATGATTTGGAAGAAGAGGCAGCACGGCGCCCCCTAAGCTTTGGCGCCCTCAAGACGGCCCTGCATAGCACCTCCCACCACCACCCATCATGGTCTCCAGCAGCCAGAAAACACTTTTGCAATGGAAAAGGAGCTTTGGCAGCATGAGAGCCTAAGCCACCTGGCAGCTTGCCAAAAGAACATGATATAGAACATCCAAGCTAAGTATTTAGATTTAAGCTCCTTTGGTACAATTGTTTTCAATGGCGTTCACAGAGCCTTTCTTTTTAAAGTACATTATCCACTGTGGCAGAGAAGACAGAAGGGAGGGGAAGGTCACTGGAACCCGATCTCCACAGCTGCAATGATTGCTGAATACAAGATAATTCCACTAACATGCAGGGCGTATGTTCAACCCCAGCAGATTTTCTCAAGTGGCTCATCGTGGTACATATTTTTCTTCTCACACAACTGTCTCACATCACACAGGCTCAATTTATTCAGAAAGATCTGATTGGCTAAATTACTCTAGTAGTGTGAAATGGCATTCTTATTTGGTTAGGGTAGGCCCCTAGATTACATAACAAAATGATCCGTTTTGTGCTATATTTTGGATGTGGTTTCTTTTTATTTGGATACTGAGGGCCAGAAATAAGTAGGATCTTCATGAGAAACATTGGGCTGTCCAAGCAGATTCCTACAATTAGATTTTAGGGGATTGACTCCAACCTCCTTGCTTAGAGCAGGAGTCCAAATTAAAGTATTTCTTGCAGATAACTGTCCAGCTTCCACTTAAAAGATCCATTGAAAGGGACCCGGCCAGGGTTGTGGATAGTTGCCTCCACCATCAAACTGTTTATATGGTTAAGAATTTTAAATCAGGCTCTCCCTTCCTGTAATTCACATCTATCGTTCTGTATTACAAACCCTGGCTATTCTTCTGTGGCATCCTTTCATATATGTGAAAAGTGCTATGATAATCCCATTCAGTTGTTTGTTCTCAAGGCTGGTTCTTAGCTCTTTCTCTTGACTTCATAGAACTTTCCAGTAGATTGGTTTTGTCCATGTTGCTCTACTCTGAATTAGTGTCTCTAATGGACCCAATACTCAAAGTAGGACCTGATAAAATATGTTTTATTTCTCATTTGGAAACTATTCCAATTGACAGAATCTAAAATGGCATTTGCTTTTTTGGTGACTATATAACACTGCTGACTGATATTCACTTTGTAGACTACTATTTCAATACGTTTTTACAGTAGTATAATATTTCAAGCCATAAATCTTCCATTCTAGATCTGTGCATTTTATTAACTTTGCGTTTGTTTTTGTTTTTATTACAATCTGTTATTTTCAATTAAATTATTTAACCTATCAGATCATTTTGGCTTTTATTTCAGTTTGTTATTATATTATCCTACTCAATTTTGTCATTTGCAAATCTGATAAGCACACACTTCATATCCTCATTTAAGTCATTCATATCAATGTTGAAATATATAGAGCCCATGACACTTCATTTCAATCATTGAGGAAAATTTTGACAAACAATTTTATGTGCCCATTGAATTGTCCTATCATCCAGCTTAACTACTACACACTTAACTAAATTCAACTGCTAAGTTACTAGTTAAAACAGTTACATGACTTATATTAAATAGGCTTCCCGATTCCCCAGCTATGGTCAGTCTGCTTGTCCCTCTTTTGCATACTGTAGACACAGTACCTTACAATGAGCATTGTATCTCTTATGCCACAATTCTTGCACAATCTTGCTTCTTTTATAACTTCTCATAAGCCCCAGCAGATTGCATACCAATACATCCTTGGGGATGCCGGATTAAAAGGCTGGTCAGTGCCTACACACACACACACACACACTCACTCACACTCACATCTCTAAGTGCAAGCCTTACCTTTTCACAGTGTTTTTGTGTGATGTATCACCTGTATATTTTTAAGTGTGTGAGTCCAGTGAATAACCAAATCTGTGTTGTCATCTCTTACAGTTCTCTCTTTTTCTCTGTATGGTGGAACTGCTAACAGACTGCAGGAGCACAGCCCCACTGCCTCTCCCGCCCACCCCACCTTCAAAAAAAAATGTTTATTGAATAAAGTGGTTTTCCTTTGGGTGGTTTAACTCCTCCTTCACTGTTTATAAAGTAGATCACAGTGACAGGTGCAGCAGGCTGTAGCTCGCATTACCCCCATATATTGTAGCCCCAAACATCATTAATACTAATAAAATATCACTATGGAAACCAGTACATCTAAACAGACTGGAGGTAGTGACCCTTGAAAAAGGCAGGATCCTGCAGCTCCAGCCAAACATGAATCATTTTTCTCTGCATACTTTATAGGAATTACCAGTGATATGCAAGGCTGTCATTACCAAGCACTTCTATGGATCTGTGAGTCATTTCCATAAATCAGCAGCATTGGGTCCAGCAGAGAGTCCTAAGAATATGATGGAACTCTTTTTGAACATATAATGAAGTGTTCCAGAGGCTGCAGTTATTTTTCTGCTTGTTAAGGTTTTTTTCCCCCTTTTGCAGCTTTTGAATTTGATTTTAAATTAAAATGTCGCCAAAAGAATGTTTTATTGGTGATCACTGTTATGATAAATTTATGCCTCAATAATTACTTTTCACACAGTATTGATCTCCACTGGCCAGTTCTTTGCACTCACTCCTTCCTCCCGCCCGCCTGTCTCTCTCTATAAATATGGCTGTGTGTTTGAAAGACAGAGGGAAAGACAGAGATTGGCTTAGCAGAAAGTTGAACAACCTTTTATAAAATTTAGGAGAAGTGGATCTCAAGAGATGGATTGATTCAAAATAAACAAGTGTTAAATTAACGTTAACCAGAGGCAGCAAGAATTTACTTCTCTTCTTGCATGAAGAAATATAACTTTCAGTTATATCTTTACAGACAGTATGAAATAAAATCAAAATCAAAGCTGCATATAGGTACTTATCATCTTAAGGTGGAGAAACTGAGCCTCACTTGAGGGCTAATAGAGGAAGAACGATTCCCTACTGTCTGTATAGATATATTAATTGGTAGATTCAGCCATCTATCCTATCATTCAAAACAATCTAATGATGGTTTAGTTGGTTTGATTAAGATAGACCTGTTATCCAGAGTCATTAAAATCAATAGAGTTTAAACATTTATTTCAGCATGATATGGATTGTATTGTAGTTTATTCATCAAATGTTAAAATATTGGATTTTGAAATTAGATTTCAGCTGGAGTAGCTGGCTGGGGCTTCTGTGAAAGGATTTTCAGTCTGATGGCATTGTAAACAATGCACATGTTTATCTATTCAGAATGCATTGAACATGCTATTCTAGATGACAAATGAGTTTTTTTCTTGTTATTTGATCAAGATAAATGACTATGCTAAATAGTTCCTAATTATAACCTGTTAAAACTTGCTGTAGCATTTAAACTCTCCATTAATTAATTAGCTTAAAGCAATGGTTCTCTAAGTGCAAAGTTAAATGCCTTTGTAAAGAAGTATGGACAGTTGCCAGAAGTTAAAGGGAACCATGCTTCAGTTCTCTCTGGGGCTTCTTCATTTCAAAAGGTGACCCCCTTTCTTAGTCATTTCAGATTTGCATTCTTCCAGATTCTTCTGTTTGCAGGGTCAAGTGACCAGACTTCTCTCAAGGTCAGCATCTCCAAATACATTTGCTGAATTTGGTCCAACAATAGGTACCATTCTTTCTGTTTACTCTGCCTTACACATCCAAACATCTACAGTCCTTGGCCTGTGAATACCTCTCATATATTGCAACCATAATTTAAAAGACAGTCAAACAATTAATTAACTGATTAATTAAGAGTTAGATAGTGTCAACTATATTCCCCGCTCTTTGCAAGCACTTTTGAAGATCAAGGCTGAATTATGCAAAAGTGCATGGTTTTGTCAGGCCTCCACTTGTTACTGACTGTTGGTAGAAAGAATATCAAAAAATAGTTTTCTCAAATTTTAAATTTTTATTTATACACATATACTCAGGCATGAACATTTCAGAAATAATTTGGAAGAAGTGTTTTGGAAGTTGCACTTGCTTTGTTTTAAAGCAACCTGATATTTATTACTCTTCTATGAACTGGAAAAGAAGCTGCTGCTGCTGCTGCTTTAAAAGTTGCATTAATTTTAATGAGCAGACTCCTTAAAATAGCTGTGTCTTGTTTCATGCTAATGGGAGCCTTTAAAAAGTTGGTCTCTTAAACAAAAGAGTAGAGAAGTGCTAAGCCAGGGGTGTCAAATACAAGGCCCATGGGCTGGATCTGGTCCACAATGTGGTCTGATCCGGGCCATGGGGCTGTCTTGGAAAATGTAAGGGGCTGGCCCACGTCTCTTCAGCCCAGTCTACCCAATGCGAAGAGGAAACATGCCAGCAGTTTGGGGAGTGGTGTCAAGCTTGCCACACCCACCCAGTTGGCCACGCCCCCCCAAGGTCAAACACAGCCCTGATGCGGCCCTCAATGAAATTGAGTTTGACAACCCTGTGCTAAACTAACTTTAACCCTAAGCCCACTAATTATATACAGTAATGAGTTAATATGGCTAATCTTATTGAAAAGGATCAGAACATATTTTCTTTCTATTATTCTCTACCCCACACTGTTGCATATATGCATTTTATACCCATGTATTTTATTATATGGCATCTTGCTGCTTTCTTCTAGCCAATAACATTTCTTTTTTAATTTGTTGTGGAAACAAGCAAAATAATGGACTATGTGTATCAAGAAAGGGAATGAGCAGATCACACAGAGGAATACTTTTGGATTGCAATCAGCATTAGTAGACTAAAATTAATGTGATGCTTATTACATTTGGCCAAAAAAATGGGGGGAAAAATACCCCAAATAAATGTATAATGTCACTGAAGATCAGAGTGAATTTATTATTGCTTTTTGCCAAGAGATCAATGTCTTTTGCATTATTAGTCCTGATACTGCGGGTTTTCAGTTATTTTTCTGGAATACGTAAACCAAAAATGATATGTTGATGGAGATTTAAAAGTCATATATAGTTCTGATGAATATACTGAAAATGTAATATTTTGAAACTATATTCTACATATGTGATGAGTATACATATTAATTGATTTGTTACTAGCCGAAATTAGGGCATGTCTAATTTAATTAGATTTCTTCTAATATTCAGCTCTCAGCTTTACCTGAAACCTCTGCTATTAAGTACATATGCACAATATATAGAACTTTTCATCATAAGAGCTAGAGAACAGAACCTTGACCTTACTCTTAAAATATATTTAAATTTACTTTCTGCAGATTTTTCTAAAGAACCATATTAGTGATGTAAAATTGTACCTGTTATCCATAAATCCCAAAACAATTTATGGAACAGTGCTTTCCATAAATCAAAAGTGTATAAAACATACTTCCAATAGGATATATTTTTTAATCTTTTGTATACAGTCTTGAAGATGAATATGAAGCTCTCCTCCAAAGTGTTTGGAAGTGATGAATGTAGCAAGATATTGGTCTGACAGGGACACAGGCAGTCATTTCACAGTACTAAGATCACATTGAAAAGTCAGGGCTGACAGCAGAAGGCAGTATGCGATTGTTTTTGTTTCTCTTCCTTGGTATATGTTCATGGGGAAAAAACATATAATTTCACCATCCAATAATAGAGTGAGGCAAATAACTCAAAGTGAAGTGGAAATCTCCCTTTCATATTATTTTTGATAGGCTCCTGTAGAAACAGTTGAGTTGAGAGGTATGGTCAGCAAGGTGATTGTTACAGGGTCCTTATAGGGAACTAGGTCCAGGGGTGACATCCCCAGAACAACTTAAGAAAACTTGCATTCACATCTCTTGTTTCAGGCGATGGGATTGATATAGCAGGCTCTTCAATGTACAAGCTTATCTTAATACTTTCTTTTTGCCTTTTCTCTCTGACGAATAGTGTCTTGTGCAGACTTAGAGCTTTTAGGGGACATGAGAACAACCAGAATAGGAAAGCAGCTCTAGGTCTGATTTAGACAAAATCTGCTTTTCCCTTTCTTCTCATATTAGGAAGATTTGTATTTATATCTTATTTTTTCTCCAGGGATACCTTACCATGGAGAACAAGCTTCCTTTTACCCTCACAGGAACAACCCTATAAAGTAAATTGAGCTGAGGGACAGTGACTAATCCAAAGACATCCATTAAATTCCATGGATGAGAATGGACTTGATGAGAATGCATGCATGTACAAAAGGAGTGGGAGGCTTAATCATATGGCTGTGACTGCCATAATGATTTTTTTTTTGGTACTGTTGTGATTCATTGGCAGCCTGCAGAGCTGGCAGATGAGTTGGACAGCGGAGGGGAATATGGGTCAGCTCTGCATCAGAGGCAGAGATGGGGCCAGGGCCATCTGGGAATTGTGTGCCGGAGCCTGCGGGGTCTGATAGCAGCGATGCAGAGGGACAGGGGGTGACTGTCTCTAATGCACAGATGTGCAGAGCTTCTAGAAGACAAGAGCAGCTGCGAAGGAAAAGGGCTGCTCAGGAGTAAGGCTGGGAGGGGTTGAACCCTCCCAGAAGACTTAAAAGAAGAGCTACCGGAT
>JANHFT010001886.1:91165-105104 GCA_032467955.1 Pseudoxenodon macrops | reverse complement strand
GTAAATAAAAAAGAGGTTTTTAAAACACTGTTTGTTTGCCTTGGTGTAATCAAGAAGCCTCGGTCAGAAGAGGTGCCCTTTTTTTACACCCCTGTTTGAACCTGAATCTCCTTGGCTCTCATCTAGGACCTTAACCATTATACTGCCTTGGGGCTCCCAATATGTTGACCAACCCAGGTCTCTATTTTTATCTCTCCAGTCAGTCAACAGTCAATGCCATGTCATTGTCACTAATTTATTTCGCAACACAACATTTCCCCCTCCCCCCCTTCTTAGAGGGCTTTTTTCTTGAACACTTGCAAGGTTACCCCAAGGAAACCTTGCATTCTCAATGGTATATTTTATTTTACAAAGCACAAACATATAAATATCAGCAGGAAAAATAGATCCCACATCAATACTGTCATGTTAGATCAGAAACCTCATATGTCATATTGGTGAGAAAGTGACAAACAGGGCACTGATGGGCAGCAGGAAGATGAAATTTGCGTGGGATGAATTTTGGTTAACAGCAGCATTTTTCCTTCCAAGAGTCTGGTGTTTTCTTATCCAGCATACCTTCCTCCCAAGTGTGATTCCTTAGTGTCAAGGTTAAGGCATAGACTCTATTTTTAAAAAATGGGCCATACAATAGATATGGCAGTAATAAAAGAATATGTTTCCTGAGCGTGTACAGTTACAAAGCATATAGTCTTTAGTACTGGAAGACCAGAGCTACCCTATTTTAGATTTATAAACATAAACATAAATCTATTCTGTTATACAAACCAGTACTATAAAATATAATTACCGGTAAACACTTACCACTCAGCTGCTGCAGTTCTGTTAGACTGTAGTGGGGTAAAAACCCTAATAAACTAACAACTTTTTGCTGATTTAAATTTTTTTCTTAAAATGCCACATTGATAGCAGCCTCAGTTTCCTTATGAACTGGCCAATAAGTTTTTTGAACTCTGATGTTGTCCAACCCAGACAAAGAACTGTAAAATTTGTGACTGTGTAAATTGATAACATTATTTACACAGACATGGCTTTTTTGTTAGTCCTTAAAGAAGTACATTACCCTAAGACATGAACTAAGGGAAAGGATGAAAGGTATCAAATGGATGGAGATCTGACTGGTTTTGGTATTATCACTGTTGGCTGAGTAACAGAGATGGGAAATTAAAATAAGCCCTAAGAACCTTTCCCTGCTTTCTGGTAATACACCACTAGCTGTCTTCAGCTTGCAGGAACTCTGATTTATAACTCACAAATAACTTCCTCCTTATGGCCACAGTGATTCATAGAGCACTGTGTCCAGGAGGAAGGATTTGCAAGTGACAGGCCCTCTCCACAATTTACCAGGTACTCAGCAGGCCCATCGAGGTCTGATTTACAGCCAAAAGTGAAGAAGGAGTTTTGGCTTTCTGCTTGCTTGGATTTGGGCAAATGCTTTCAGAAGGGAAGTTGGGAAGGATTGCAAGCCACCCTGCTAGCTAAGCTACCAGATTAAAAAGCCATCAAGTAGCAATGAAAATTCAGAAACAACTGTTCTCTCAGCCTGCTCTGCATCCAAATAGCAATTTAGAGGCAGAGACCACATTTCTTTGTTATTGCTGATGGGTTGGGTATTCCTTTCTGTAATTTGGGGGAGCAAAAGTTGTGTAATAATTGGAGTTTTACATTTAAAGTCATCATATCTCTCTTACCATAGTAAGCTAATTACAAGGCTTCTGAGAATGGCAAGGTCTTTTAGCATCATAGCTGACGAAAGGACCCTACATCCTAATATTATATACAGGCATACACATACAGTAGGTGTCCATTGCAAGCTATAATTATATCAACCTGGCAATGTGCATGATGATATTATTGTACAAAAAATGTGGTTATGTAGTTTGCATCAATTGAATACCTGTCACAGATGTATATAATGTATACTTTTTATTATGATATAATTTGTACTTATGTTGAATTGCCCCAGCTTGCTCTTGTCCACACAATATATCCAAGATAAAGGACACATACCCCTTATCCTCTCATTTAATTAAGCTGAGATACACAATTTTTATTTTTTATTTTTTAAACTAAATTTATATGCTGCTCATTTCACCATCAAGTGACACTGGGTGGCTTACAACAATATAAAAACATGGTACAACATGTATATTTATTCAACATTTGTTAAAAAATTCTGAATACTTATGCAAAATGAAATTGTGTGTGTGTGTGTGTGTCTCATATTAGGCTTTACCACAAAATCCGTTCCTTAGGGTTGTTAATATTTCTTGATTATTTTCAATTTGGCAGACATCAAATATAAAATATCTTGAAAGCTATCAGCTCTTAAATACTAAATATCATTACCAGGTATCAAATAATTTCAAATACTAAGTGCCTATAAAGTAAAAGATATGTGGATGTATGTGTCCGTGGACAGAATAGGTGGCAGAAACAAGAATGGAAAAGACACCAGCTTATCTCAAACTTAATTTCTTCAGTTAAATCTATCAAAGATGTTGATGACAAGGAAAGTACAATAACTGTTATTCTGAATATAATGAACTGTTTGTAGAGGTTCAGGAGTGGCAAATCCAGAAACTGGTGTTGCATGTGACTTAAATCTATCAAAATCAATAAGTCACACTCAGGTTCACTTAGAAGAGGACAACTTCCACAGGAATCAATAAATTCCTTATTTCTAAATATTTAGGATTGCTCTGACAATAAGAAAAGAAAAAAGAAATTTTTCTCTTGATCAGAATACAGGTTTTTTTTGTAGCCACAAGTAGCAATCTGTGACATTCCCAGGAAGCCATGAAGATATATAAATGAGGACACACACACACTAAATAGCTACGGTAAATCTACTTCATTGTAAGGCTACAATAATAGAAACTTGCAACTCTGAAAGTACAACATTTCCTGCTGCCGGTTCATCTGGATCCTAAGTTTCTTTTTTTGACTGTCCCAAAGGTCTTGAACCGAAGAAGCTTCTTGGATGAGAAGTGAAACATTTTCAAGGAAAAAACCAAGAAAGTCCAGCTGCCTTTTGGAAAGGCACCTTTGGGACAGCCATGGCCTGGATAACTGAGCATCTCCATAGACATCTTTCTTTGTCTGTAAACCAATGGAGGTTTCTAACCCTCTCTTGTCTGATTGTTTCCTAGGCAGCAACTCTTTCCCCCTTTCCCTCAAGTCATTCCTACATTCCATTACGGTACCCTGACTTCCCTCTGCGCATACAAGCCTGCAGACATGTTCTTTCTTTACTTCCTATTTTTATCATGACATAAATTCTTTGAGATATGTTAGGCTTGAGGTAGGTTTCTGGCTTAAACTCACCCATAAGCTGAAGGGACACTATGTTCAATGTGTCATCAATCCTAGTATTATACTCTAACCATCGTAATATACTGGCTGCTAGAGGTGCAACAAACACTAATGATAGCACTGATGGTTTAAGTAATCCTTCTCCAGTGAGAAACAAGATTTTAGTGACTCTGCAATGACAAGAGTTTTTTTTTTCATACAGCACTGTAGTATGTTAGTGTTAACATCAGTAACTGCATAAATAAAATATCAACACAAATTTCTGGAGCACCACTAGATGTATAATTGTTATCAATGCATGTGTACAGTATATTTGGAATAGCCTTTTTCATCTGCAGTTTTTCCAATAGCTTGGACCACAATGTGTATCATTTCTTGCTCTTAAGATCTATATTGGATAGGACTGATGGGAACTGCAGCCTAATGCAGTCAGATGACAGAGAGTAAACAATGGAAATTGGTTTGGATAAGGGAAAGCAAAGTATAGATTCAAGATCATTTGTTATTTTCCAAACCTTTTTCCATAGACCCTCCAACCCCACAATTGAAAATAATTCCTAAAAAGGGGTAGTGATGGAATGGCTTTAAAAATAGAGAAAAAATTTAACCCCCCCATCCCCAAAAATCTTATAAAACCTGAAAATGCTAGTTCCATTTCATATGCCTGGTATGGCCATCCCACTGTGGGATTTTTGCGTGTGTGGGGTTGGGCTTTGTTTTTTAGTCTTAGCTAACAAACATTTGCCCTTGTTCTGGAAGGCTAAGGAAAAGGCCTTAATGCATGACAAAACCTGGATCCTGCTACTAATTGAACAAAAGGTTTACTCATTCTGATCTAGATGGCCTTCTGTATTTAGAATTGTAGAGTAGTTCTACAATTTGAAACAAACATTCCAGCTACTGCAGTTATTTCCTTTGGTGGTTTTGTTCCTCTGCAAAACCAAAGCCTGGGTTTCCCACATAAGCCTCCCATTGAACATCTGCCCGGTATCAAATTCTGATTTCCCTTAGCTACCTTATAGGAAGACTCAGAGCAAATCTGTTAGTTAACCTTGACTCCACTCTTGTAAAACTGAAATACTATAATATTATATAACATGATGCCCAGATTTGTTCTATATAAATGTATCTTTCTAAACAGTTCTGTATCTACATGTTTATGTATATTGTTATTGTTACCTTTGACATTCACTCCCGCTCCTCTTTATGTTGCAACTCTAAAAAATTGTACCCAATCAGAACATTTGTCTTGTCATGGCATCTCTTTTTGCAAAGCAGAATGCTCTGCTTTTACCCAATTTGGAAAGGAGATTTTGCTATCATACGATATCTTCAAAAAAGCGCTGCCTGACTTTGATAGGCCACTCAACTGAGGACTGAGTGCCACCTACTGAACCCAGCCAAGTGTTACATGTGCTTGCATTTCTAAAGGTTAAAAAAAATCATCTTCAAGAAAAACACTGATCAAAGTAACCATAAAGATCTATTTGCAATAGATTGTTAATGTGAGCCATATACCTTTCTAAAACATAATTGAAATCATACAAAAGCTATTTTTTCAAATGTTACCATTTTCGGCACAGCGATTGGCTTCTGGTACTTTATTTTTGCTGCCTTCTCATATCTCTCAGTTTCTTCATTTCACAAATATCTTTTAATTTAAAGCTGATGGTTTACACATTCCTTTTAATCCTTCAAATTGCCTTGATGTCTTCCTGATGAAACACTAGATAGAATGATTGGATGCCTTCTTGGATCAGACCAGTGGTGAGATTCAATTTTTTTTACTACCGGTTCAGTGAGCATGGCTTGGTGGGCGTGGCTTGGAGGGCGTGGCAGGGGAAGGATACTGTAAAATCCCAATTCCCACCCCACTCCAGCAGAAGGTTGCTGCAAAATCCCAATTTCCTCCTGATTAGCTGGGACTCGGGAGGCACTGAGGCAGAGGTGGTATTTACCGGTTCTCTGAACTACTCACAATTTCTGCTACCGGTTCTCCAGAATTGGTCAGAATCTGCTGAAACCCACCTCTGGATCAGACCAAATATTCATCCAGTTGAATATCTGAGTTTCTGTGTTAATTAACAAAACATTAATGAGAAGATCATAATGCAGCCCAATATAGCAGCCCTGCCCAGCTACTTGACATCTGGAAACTGATATGCAGGGGACTATTGGCTCTGATGTTTGATTTACCTATCCAGTGATAGAATTATTCTCTATGAAGTTAAGCCAGTTTTATAAACATGTAACTCAGTGGCCATACCTGTAGCTTGTGGAAGGTGACGATGTTCTTCTGCTTCTTTCTTGGCTTTATTGCTAATCAGTGCAATTGTGTGGTCTCCAAGGTTAAAAAGATACTGTAGATTCTATAGAGTCATGACCTGTTTACTGTTCAACCTGCTAATACATGACTAGTTCATAAAATATCAAGCAGCTCAGCTCCATACATAGTGTGAAAATTGTAACCTGAAAATACTTATAACTGAGAGTGTTATGGAATGGCTTCCCCCAACCACAAATCTTCCACATATATTGGGGATTCATTTCCTAGAATTCCCTTGACAATAACAACATCTCAAGCTCCTGCTTCAGATTGTTAAACTGAGCTTAACTTCCATTTTCAGCATTTATGCGGGAGTGCACAGCATGTATACGTTCTGCAAAAACCCAAGGTTTAAGCATCTCTTTTACTTAAAAGACAGCTACTGGTATTAGTGTAAAAGACTTGAGAGTGGGAATGCAACACTTTCTGCATTTACTTGCAGTAGCTTTAAAAACATTAGATTGTAGGCAAGTTTCATTTTTAAAATCAAAAATCCTAAAAACACAATGTCTATTTTCTTATCAAAGAAAAAGAGCATGGAATGTGATGAGCAGGACAAGAACTCATGCACCTCTGAATGACCATGTGGCTGGTTTTATTATGTGCTATTTATAAGCACTTAAAAGGCTGGTTTAGCACACCTATTTGCATCCTTTAAATCAGCAGTTGTACTTTTTCCTCTCCACGTAGAAACAAGGGAAACAACATGGCTTCTTCATTTATGCTATAATTTCCTCCTCCTTCCTTGGTTTCAACGTTACACTGGGCTACACCAGGTAAATAAACCTGGATCTGTCCTCTTGTTATCCTTGAAACAATTCTCATATGAACAAGCCCTGAGAGCAAAGCAGCCGTCAAGGTCAGAGTCTTCTTCAAAGCAATAAATCTATTTTTAATTCAGGGGTGGTGAACTTAATTGCTTGGGAAGCAATTGGATTCAGCAACTTTGATGGCAATGCCTCGTCCATTCCCAATTGTACACAAGGCTTATTTTGAGGATCAGACACAAACAAATCTACAAGCTGTGGATTCCCAAAGGTAGGTAGGTCTGCCATCATCCGTGTGATTCAAAAGTCCCTTTTGAGGTGCAGAATGTACATTTGTTTTTGTTTTCGCTCATTTTTGAGGTTTTTTGCAGCCCAAACCTTATCCAAATAAAGAACGCTTGAAAATTTCCTTTGCAGGGATAGGAATGGGGGGACTTTTAAAATGCACAATAGATCTGTTATATCTTTTTGTGGACATATAGTGCATCTATTTTACATTTTTGTAGGAAAAGAAAAGAAAAAAATTGTGGCATTAAAAATTTGCTGCCAAATTTTAATAACTTGAGTTTTGTGTGCACAAGAAGCTACAAAACGGTGTCTGGGGCACATGAGAGCTGCAGATTGCCTATCCCCATTTAGCCCAAATTATGGGCTATTCATATTTGTGGCTTGTCTGGAAGTTCTGAAATTTTCAGAGTTTCTTTTTAATTTCTCAGAAAATCAGGTTAACTTGTATGCTAAGTTGTCCAACACACAAATAAATCCCATTTTAAACTAGGCAAAGGAGCCAAAAATAACTCTTATTATTATACAGTTTGAGGATGCAGATTTACCTGTATCCTCAAAACAGCTCTTTCAATTCATTCGAAGAGGGTCCTGGGGATAGAGGCTGCCTGGATGCCAAGAGCTGGGGAGGCAAAGTTGCTCTTATCAACATACCTGAAGATAAAGCAAAACATTTCAGAGTCTACAGAGCATGGAGAAAGTGCAGCTAATTCTACCAAGAACCTGAAGTCGGCCTAACAAGACTTCTTTCAGTGCTGTTTAATTCAAGGCAGAAAGGGCTCTTTATCGAATGTGAACAAATGCAAAGGTTTATGCCTTTTTATTAACTCACATGCCTGGAGAGGAATTTTATTTAGAGACATCGTCAAGAAGGTGGAGTGAAAGACCACAATAGTCTCACTACCTTTTCCTGAGGCCCTTCCCTAGTACTTTGGCTAAATGGTGGGTAAATCTCCCTTCCTCAATCAAATGTCTTTCTCTAACTTGATCCCTCCTAAGTTCCTAACCCTCCAAATTTGGTAATTCCACCATCTGGAAAATATGAGGACTCTTCCAGGTACATTGGTGGCTGCATGATCAACCTTATGGGGATCCCAAGATGTTTTGGATGAATCAGTCTTGAAGAGAGACATTGCTTTGGGCAGGTACATAAGCAGACAGATGGGCAATACCTGCCTGAAAGCAATAAAGCCTTAATGTAGAGACATGCAACCTCTGTTGGCTGCAGGGATGTTACAGGCTGTGTGTAGAATATTGAAGGAGATGTTCCAAAACTGGGCAAGGGCAGGGACCATTTTGGAATGGATTTCAAAAGTTTTAATGGTCCAATCAAACCAGTCATTCTTTCAGGCAGTTCATCAGATGAATCTCCAAAAGGAACAATTGGGGAGTACTATGGTAAGGATATATTTGCATGTCTTTGTCAATGGTCCCACTCTAGGGAGATACTTTGCCTCTAAAAATCAGGCCTCAAGCCACAACTTCTCTTGACAGCTGGTAAAATGTGGATTAAAACTAAAACATTATGCTTATCTTATAGTTCTTTTAAAAATCTACACATTCAGAAATAGTTGCTATTTTGTTGGCTTATTGTATTATATGTAAATTTTAAATGAGTTTTTACACATGTAGATTTTGGCTATGTAATTTGATGTTCTTATTTACATAGACTGCTAAGTTTCCTTTTTTTTTAAAAAGGCAGGGTACATTTAAAAAATAATTAAAATGTTTCATTGAAATATTCAATACTGTTATACAGAAGTTTTGTAGAGACTGAAAGAAGAATGTGTACTGAATAAAAAAAAAGAATAAAATGGGCCCAAACTTAATTCTCTCCTAAAGCAGAGAATTAGCAGAAAGTTAAAGTTAAGGAAGTAAAGTAGCTAATTTCAGGGTGAGGTGAGAAGCAGCTCAATTTTAGTCCTTCCCTATTTAAAAATAATCCCTTAATCACAAGTGAACTTCTTCAAAATAAAAGTTATCCTTCTAATTGAAATTTATCTATCGTGATGAGCCTCAAAGAATGCCCAGAGTCTGGTAAATTCCACTTAGGCATCCAGAATGATGAGATGGTAAACTAAGGCAAGCCATAGAAAATCATTTACACATAGTAAATACTTATTTGTAGCAATTCCCACACTTTGTTTTAAATGTGAATATTTGCAAGTACAGATGCTTGATCATATTAATGCCCTGTGTCATTACTGAAAACGCTTAATTAATTTTCTATAACACAAAAGAGGCTCATGTTACTCTAATTGACATTCACGCATATCTTAAATAAACAGCAATGAAATGTAACTACTGCTTGTGCTTGGTTCCTTTCTGTGTATTACCTATGCCTTTCTTCTTGGGCATGAAACTGTACTTTTTAAAATATGATGCAAGGTTGCCCTCTGCTGGTAAATATCAAGGAGCTACTTCTCCAGTTTTAGAACTCAGATTTGTGTAGTGGCTTTTGTAGATGCTGTGCAGAATTTAATATTTAAAAATCTGATGGTAGGAATCATTAGATCCTGATGTTGTACAGAACTCCCATATATAGGCTGCAAACGTCAGGATGACCACTTGGTGGCAGCAAAGTAAAGAGCTTTGTAGGCTTCTTTGCTGCCATCTAGGGTTCTCTGGAATTATTTTCAGCTCTGACATGATAAAAGGGTTTGCTGAGAATGACTACTTTTGAAAAATTCACAGACCCCCTCCTTAAAAACCACTAATTCCATTCCAGATCTTTTGATTACACTTTGTGGCTGAACTGAAATAGAATAGGCTTGAAGAGAAGTGTTTACTCTTCTCAATTTCAAAGGATGAATCCTGCTAGATTACAGGATTAAGATCTTGGAGAGAGTGATTTTGTCTAGTGGATACTGGCTGACCTAAGCAGGAAACACTGGATTCTTGATATGCAAGCAATGACCTGCCTTGTCTTGATGGCTGGGTTAACTTGCCCCCTTCAGAGCTGAGTTTATCAGACCAGATCAGCAACCTACATTTATTATTTGTGTTTCTCTGTTGTAATAAAGTGTCATTGCCAAAGTTGATTTTAAAAGCAAATAAAAAAACATTGAAGATTAAAATTATCTCTTAAAAGTGTATCAAGAAAGATAGGTTTTAAAGGCTTATTAAAGATTTTTGGTCCCTCAGTGTCAAAGAGAGTCCAGTCCAGAAAGCTGGAATGGCAGCAGAGAAACGTTGATTCTGAGCAGACACCAAGCATGCTGGTGGTGGGTGGGTGTGAACTTCTTCAGATGATCTCTATCAGAATGCAAATAAAATATCATGAAAAATTGAATAAGGCTGTAAATAACTGACACTTTGTTTTTCCTCCAAAAATAATAAGGCCCATTTAAAATTAAACAATCACATTTAAAACTCCTGTGTGTTTACTTCTTTTCCAAAAGGAAAATAATCAAACTAGACCATTCATCATTTCCATTTTCTATATCTTATCTAGTTTCATAATATCAATGTCAAAGATATTGTAGGATTTCAGTAGTAAATCAAGCTAAAAGTTAAGTAAAAGGCCTCTCTGCTTTAAAAAAAAAATAGGTGTGAAATACAGGGCACTAGTGGACAATGAATAATGCATTAATTCAAGCAAATAACTCTTAGAAATGAAGTTATGAGTCATTGGCTTTTCAAAAGTGCACTCTCCTGCTCAGAAGGCAGTATTACGAAAGGAAAGAAAGAGAAATTAATGTACAGTAATGAGCTTGAATGTTCCTATTTTGATATGGCAAAGTAAAATTTTGCCCACATGAAAGATACAGCAACATTCCCCAGTCTAACATTCAGTAGATACATTGGCCTGCAAATTCAGGAATCAAAAACTTCTGAGTTTGCTAATTCTTTTTTCCCTTTTTTGTCATTGTGCATCTTAACTTGATGGTAATTGTTTCTGTTCTCTGATGTTCTTATTTGCTTATCTTTATTATTTGCAGAATTCTTCACAACCAAGGCAGTGAAAAGAATGTTTATTTGGTCACCTGGCTTCTTTTTATTAATGCAATGGCAAGTAACTCAAGGTCATTTCAAGGTGACTATTTCCTGATTTTAAATCTAATAGAATGTGTTGCTTTGCTTGTCTTATTGTTTCTTGTTCAATGTATCATATAACAAATAATTATTTAAAAGATGGTGGTGGTAAATTTTCCCAGTCCAGAATCAGCTTTGTTGGCATGTGGCAACAAAGTATCCTTAATCTTTTGTAATTTGGCAAGATTCGCCCCGGCAAAGGCCATGATTACAATATTTGCTGATTTCACAGAAATTCCTCAATAATATAGAGAAATAGAATTTGTTTTAATGCAAAATAGAAACATTTATTTTGCGCAAAAAAATCACTATTATATTTCCGCTATTATATTTCCATATAAATTGTGGTCACGGCCACAATTTGTTCCAAAACCTTGGTCGCAACCTGATTTGGTCGTGACCTGAATCTAATTTTGGAAAATTGGTGCTTACAAAAAAAATGGTGTGGAAGGAGAAATTGGCCACACAAATTTTTTTTGAATTTTTTGGTTGGAACCCGATTTGGTCGTGATCAGAAGTGTTGGTGATCAGAGGTACTACTGTACATTATATTTAGCAGGTTTTAACCAGACAGAGGAAAGAGCAATACCTGTAAATGTAATTCAAACAAACTAACCAGTTTCTTTCATGTAAAGGAGCCTTGAATCAGACCTCAATATTGTATCTTTGAAATGTGATAGTTGCACTTCCACAGAAAAGACTATTGGCCTTGTAAATGTTACCCACTTATTCTTTTTTAAACTCTTCCATTCTCAGATTTCCCATGATAAGAGCAAAATGCTTCTGTTCCCAGATTTCCCATGATAGTAAATGAGAAGATAAAGCTTAATGTTTCCAAAACCTCAGTTTCTGAGTCAAACTGTATGTTTTGTCTAATAACAATCCAGATCCATAGAATTGGGATGGAATCTTGCAGCCCACTCATACATGGGTGGAATACCTCTCTCTCTCTCTCTCCCTCTCCCTCCGTTCCTCCCTCCCTCCTTTCCCTTTTAATACTGGATTTAAAACACAACACATGAATTTGAGGCTTTCTTTCCTTCCTTGTATGCTGCCTCCATTTCACATTAGAAAGATTTTCACCAGGACATTTCTAGTGCAGCTAGTTAGCTACAGCAATTTCCCGTCCCTTTCTTGGGAGTACTGATAGACTAATTTTGCTAAAGGCAAAATTAGAGAATTAAGTGGAATTAATTAAGCCCAATTCAATTGTTATTTTAAGGGCCTCTCCTTATTACAGGAGTCTAAACAGTTTCATTCCTTCACCTGCTGCAGACTGGCATTAACATGCATATTCCTGCTGAGCTGCTGCCTCAAATCCCAAACCCACCCTGGTGGAAGTTTTAGTTAATGCTAAGGGGTGTGTTGTACTGGAGCATCTTGATTGGGAATCTGCAAAAAAAGAAAAAAAAGGAGATTATGTGCTTTTGTCCATCTTTTAGAAAAAGCCTCCCTAGAATTCCAGGTTCTTTCTCTCTTGTCATGAGCAGAAAGATTGGAGCATTCAGATCTTATTAGTTGAACATGACCTAGGTTGGAAGAGAGATGATCCCAAGGCTGGGATGGGATTTTAGGAATCCAAGGCACAAACAGTTTAGAGAAATGAGATGGGACTGTGGCATCAAAGGAGCAGAGGTGGCACACACAATGTCTCTGTTGCTGAGATAGAAACAGCAGTGATCACCAACATCCTCCAAATAGCACTTGAACCCTACAGTGAGCTACCTCTGCGCCGAATTCCACGTACAAAAAAGCTTAAGGTTTTTACCTTAAGGAGTATATCTATTTTGCAGACTGAGTTTAGCACTTCAGGATAAGATGAATAACACCCAAGGCTAGTAAAGGAACTTCCTGATGAGCAAGCTAAAAAAATTTTGAACTGGAGGGATTAAAAAAAAAAACTGCAATGCAAAGGGGTCAGATCTATTATCTTCAATAGTTTGTGTAGAAAATAAAAGTCATCTAAGTATGATTACTTTTACACCGATAGATAGATAGATAGATAGATAGATAGATAGATAGATAGATAGACAGATATAGATAGATCCGATATAGATAGATCAGATAGATAGAGATAGATAGATAGAGATAGATAGATAGGTAGATAGATAGATAGATGATAGATAGATAGATAGATAGATAGATAGATAGATCTGATAGATAGATAAATGATAGGTAGATAGATAAACAGATAGATAGATAGATAGATAGATAGATAGATAGATAGATCCGATAGATCCGATAGATAGATAGATAGATAGAGAGAGAGATGATAGAGAGAGATGATATAGATAGAGGGAGAGGGAGAGGAGAGAGAGAGAGGAGAGAGAGAGAGAGAGAGAGGGAGATGATAGATAGAGAGAGATATGATAGAGAGAGAGAGATAGAGAGAGATGATAGATAGATAGAGAGATAGATAGATAGATAAGAGAGAGAGAGAGAGAGAGAGAGACCCGGAAAAGTCTCTTGGTGGATTCCCACGACCCTTTGTAGCCAGTCACTAGGTTCCAGCAGGTAAGGATGGAGACGCGAGTGGGAGTCCTGGGATAAGGGAAAAAGGAGGGGGTAGGAGGTGGGCAAAGAGGGGGTAGAGGGCATCTAGACCTGGCCCTGAAAAGCCCCCTTTGCCTGGAAGAATCTCTTGGTGGGTTCTCACGACCCGTTGTAGCCAATGGCTGGGCTCCGTCAAGTAAGGATGGAGACACGTGTTTGGAAGGTGGGGGGATTGGGGGAGGAAGAGAGAAGAGGGTTAGGTTTTAGGGACCCCTTAGGAGGGGGTCAAATGAGGGCGAGGGGATATGGACCAAGCTCTGAGAAGCCTCCTTTGCCCGGAAGAGTCTCTGGTACACGACCCCGTGGTAGCCAGCTGTCGCTCCTGGCTGGGGTCCTCCTGCAGGTGAGGTTTGAGACACGGGTGGGGGTCCTGGGATGGAGGAGGGAGAGGGAGGGATGGAAGGAAGGGTAAGACTTTAGGGACTCCTTTGGAGATGGGCAAAGAGGGAAAGGGTCATCTAGACTGACCCCGAGAAGCCAGTGCCTGGAAAACCCTCTGACTGGGTTCCCACGACCCCTTTCTAACCAGCTGTGTTACACACCCGGCGTGCGGCCCTCTGCTTTCGTCCCATGGGTGAGTTTGGCTAAAAGGGGGTGGCATGAGTTAAACGTGTGTGTGTGTGTGTGTGGTGCCAAGCCAGTGGTGGATGGGAGAAGC
>JANHFT010001886.1:65261-77460 GCA_032467955.1 Pseudoxenodon macrops | reverse complement strand
ACCTTTGATTCTACACGGGAAAGAACCCAAACAACAAAATACCTACATACAGGCACCCGTGAAAACCTCAAAAAACAAATATATACACACACACACACACACACATATATATATGTAATAGCATGCATTTATGCCTTTTTCATTCTATCTGGTACCTTCTGTTTATTTGGTACTACAGTTCTCAGCATTTGCAATGACTGAGAAGGATGAGAGGCTTAATCCAATATTTCTTGAAGGGGATGTTTAGAACAAATAGTTTAATTGTGTGTTAATTTTTCATATAAAGCAATATGTTTTAAATTAAGCCCTTTGTATATGTGTGTGCCTACAAATGCACTGTGTGAGGGTCTGTGTGTGTACTGGGAGAAGGATTCTAAAGCCACATTCTGTTCATCCACTAACAAAAAAAAGTGCATGAATAAAAAATACCATTTTCTTTGTACTACAAATTTACTCCTGATGCATATTTAATATTGTTTTGACTCAGAGAAATGTACCCCGGCCTCTTCTGTTGTTGTTTAGCTGTGTTTGTAATTAGTGAAAACAGATTTATTAATTTCAGTATGGAATATTTTTCTCAGTTAGCCAAGTTGTTCACTTGGCAAAGAAAAGCAGCAATTTGTTAAAGAACAAAAAAACAAAGCCCAGGCTTGGGGGGGGCGGCAGGAGAGGAAGAATAAAGTAAGCACCGTGTCCCACCTCAATTTGTTTCAAGACTGCAATAGAAAGCAGCTTAGTTACAGCTCTTCAGCCAGACCTTCATTGCCTTAATTGCAAATATGCAAATTCAAGTAAAGCTTTCCTGGCACTGAGAAGAAATGTCTCATGGGAGAGGTTCCATCCAGACTGCACTGGGACCTTGGAAACATTGTCAAAAAAAGAAATATTTGCTTCCGAGTACAGTCCAGCATATATTAATTACAATAGGAATGAAATCCTGCGCACCCCTACTCTGGAATAAACCCTGGTGCATTAGAATACAGGAAGTCCTCGCTTAGCTGTCAAAATTGGAACCAGCAGCTCTGTTGCTAATCTGCGGCTGCTAAACTGCAGCTGCTAAGACAAAAATCTTATGAACCTACTTCCTATTCAGTTATTAAGTGAGTCACCATAGTCTTTAAGCAAAACATCATGTAACCACCACTTATGATTTTATTTCCGCATTTTCCATTAACTCTGCTTGACACAAGCGGATTGGGAAGCACACAAATAGCAACCACGTGATGATGGATTCTGTAATGGTCCTTAATGCATGCCAGCTACAAAATGCCTGAATAGTAGTCCTGCAACTATTGGATGCTGCAATAGTGAAATATGCAAAGATTGATCATAAATCTGACTTATTTATAGTCTTGCAACTTCAAATGGTTGCTAAACAGGGCAGTTATAAGTGAAGACCACCTGTATTGGACTGATGAGATCCCAGCTTCATGTCCTCACTGGACCAATGAAGTCACTGGATAACTTGGTCCAATCACTTTTCCAATCCAACCTGCCTCACTAAGTTATTATTTTAAAGACAAAATTAGTAGTCCTGCGCTTTGAACTCTTCTGATGCCCTGTCACTTCTGTTAACCACAAGCCTTTCTAGGTTTTGCATTGATGGGTATAAGCTTAAGGCATCCATTTTATCCCTTAAAAACGTAAAATCATCACAAACCCACAAACTGCAGGGAAAGGAACCAAACGTTCTAGAAAACTTTGTAGCCATAGAGAGCGAGCTGTCTCTGGATCACACTTGGGCGAGCTGTCTCTGGATTACACTTGTAGTATGTCTGATATCGTTATAAGATAAAAGGCTATTTGATTTTTTTTTTTTTTAATTGCCCAAGGAATTATGGAGGATTATTTTTCCTAGCATTTGTTGCAATTAAGTGCAGAGTCTGCTTGATTTGCATTGTATTCACCTAGTTCTCACAGTAACAGTTATTGAAGAGTTTTGTTTATCACCTAGATTGTTGCAGAACCTGTCAGTGACAAGAGGAAGAGATTGGCTGCAGCTGCCAAGCTGACTAGGCTAGAACAGTGATGTCGAACCTTTTTGCTGCCTAGTGCCCAAACTGCGCGCTTGTGTGAATCCGCATGTGCGCATACATGAATGCACACGCATGCAAAACACCAAAATACAATGCAAGCATTCTGCACATGCCCCCTGTGCATGTGTGCGCATCCCTGTGTATGTGCCCCATCCCCCCTCGGCCATTTTTAGCTTCCAGGTTGGTGTAGGAGGACATCCAGGCAGGTGGAGGGGCGTGTGCATGCGCATGAACCCCCAAAATGCAATGCGAGCGCCCCTGCACATGTGCCCTTCCCCCTGCATGCGTATGTGCGTCCCCTGCATACACCATGCCCCCTGCCCACGCGTGGCAGGAACCCAAAGACTAGCTAGCCACCAGGAGGCGCGTGTGCGCATGCGTTCTAGAACTAAGCTGGCATGACAGCTGACTTGCCCGCAGAGAGGGCTCTGTGTGCCGCCTGTGGCATAGGTTTGCCATCATGGGGTTAGAACCTGGGTTTCCTTGCTCCTAGCCCAACACCTTAATCACTATACCACACTGACTGTCCAAGTTAATATGAAAAGGACTGCGCCCCTGAAATCTACAGAGCAGTCATTTCTCTGGGTAGGTGGTTATTTATTTATTTGGAAGATTCTCTTGTGGCCAATGATGAATGGCTCACAATAATAACAAAAGCCAAATATGGTACAACCTGGTGCCTAGTTTACAATATCCAGTCCATTGAACAGAACAATATTCAGGCTCCAACCTTATCTTTTCCAATGCCTTGGGGAACAGTTAACCCTTTACACTTTTCTGGAAAGATAAAAGGGTGAGGTATGCCAAATCTTAAGGGAAAAGTTTTCCACAAAATAGGCCAAGGAACAGGGGTAAGGGTTGCAGTGGCACAGTGGTTAGAATGCAGTACTGCAGGTTACTTCTGCTGACTGCTTGAAATTTGGCAGTTCAGTAGTTCGAAACTCACTGGCTCAAGGTTGACTCAGCCTTCCATCCTCTCGAGGTCAGTAAAATGGGGACCGAGATTGTTGGGGGCAATATGCTGACTCTGTAAACCGCTTAGAGAGGGCTGCAAAGCACTGTGAAGTGGTATATAAATCTAAGTGCTATTGCTAAGTAGCACCATTTAAGGGAACGGACCTGAAACATGCCCATCCTAAATAACCTGATGGGCCACACAGGTACCTCATGAAGAGGCAATCTCACAAATAATATTCCGTCGTGTAATGTTGAGCTCCACTTTGAATTGTAAACTGGAAAGAAAGAGGGAGGGAGTAGCTGCTCACGTAACAGCAGCATGATAGGGGCAAACCAAGAAGTGTCCAATACTGCTGCACACGCAGTGTTAAATATGTGTTATTCCACAACTGTAAAGACAGTACACTCCTATCTGAGAATAAAGTCTTCCAAGTTCAGTGTAGCGATTTCTGCAATAATAATTATGTCTTTCATATAGAACAATCCACTGACAAAAGTAAATTTATAAACAGAGCTCAAGTAATGCATTCCTGCAGATTCCCATTCTTAGTCTTTGGCAGAGCTGGACTGATTATTTATACCAAACTCTTATTATTATTATTTATACCAAGTCTCTTTCCTTGCAATAATTTTCCTGGCAATCTTTTATCTTGCTTGTATATAATTTAGGCTTTGCTGGTGGCAAGTGTGCAAAATAAATTCTTTTTTCTTGCCAGCTTTCAGACAGACTGAGTCCTTGGCTTTTTGGATGATTCTGCATGGCAACATACTAGTGATGATTGATATTTAGCCAAGTCAAGAACAGTTCAAATTGGTGACATCATAACACATAAAGCCAGGAAGCTTTCATAGGTAAAGGCTATTTCCTAAGTGAAGGCCTTTTTCATTTCAAAAGGAAGCTTTCAAGATCTACCAATTACATCACCTTTCTCCAACCTGAATGTTAGAAAATTCCCAGAATTCTCAGCAGTAAACATGCTATTTGGGGAATTCTGGGAACTGAAACCCACATATAAGGAAGGTATTAGATTCTTGGGCTGAGAAAAAAAATGCCTCTGGGGTCTGAATATGTTACCTATTTAAAGTGTTATGAGAAGGCACACTTCAACACCAATTTCTAAAATTGAGATATAAAACCCTTTGAGCCTACAAAACTCAATATCAATTCTGCCCTCAATCTCTACTTACAATAATTAATTTAATTCTTTTATATCCAATTCTGCTTCTCCTCCATCAGTTCACATTCCCTTTGCCTATTTTCCCAACAGCAGTTCAATGGAGACAGTTAGAATGATGGGCAATAAATGGCCCAAAGTCACCTAGCAAGCTTTCCTGCCTGGGGTCAGACACAAGCCTGGGCCTCTTCTTACTTTAACATCTTTCCTGGCTCTTTTACAATATGCATCTCTCTGTATATAAAATTTAAGCTAATTATCATGTTACACATGCTTATTTAGAAATAGGTGTTATTTATTGAGTGGGGCTTATTCCTATGTACAGGCATAGGAATTGCAGCTTTAATAACATTTTCAGGACACATTTATAATATAAGACAGCTTATAGTGAAATTACAGATGGGCACATCAAATTTAAAAAAAAACCAGAAATGTATTCTTCATGATTATATGTCAATAACACAAATGCCCTGTTTATAATGTTTCATTGCTCTTACAAAAGTGAATAATGTACCCAGAGAAAGAGAAGATTCAAAATGTTCTAAGTATTAATAAGTCTTTTAACTACGTAAATAGGGACCAAGAAGGGTAGCTCCAGATATCCTATGAGACACTGATTAATAGAAATGCTGTATTTCAAATAAGACATGCTGTATTTCAGAGGTGGGTTCCTACCGGTTCTACCGAGTAGGTAATAAGCCGCTGGTGACATTACGGAGCCGGTTCTGGTCCATAGACGCTGCCATATATATATATTGAAAAAAATCTTTTAGAATTTTTTAGGGTTTTTTTCTTCTGCGCATGCGCAGAAGCTGAGTTTCCGGTACTGCGCATGTGTCGCCATCTTGTTTTTGGCCTTTCTTTGGGGTATTTGTTTCTACTGTGCATGCGCACGCCCATGCGCCGCGCCCACACAGCATGGGAGGCAGCAAACCAGCGGCGAGGTAAGTTAGAACCCACCCCTGCTGTATTTCAAATGGAATTATAACATCTGGGACCATGAATTCTTCCAATGATCAATTATGGGCATAAATTATGGGCATAAAATAGGAGGTACTGTAATGTCAACTACTAAATATTTAAACATCTATTTAAATATTCTCACTTTTAGACAAATCATCAATTCTCCTTTAGACTTCACATTCTTTATTATTATATTGGCTGCATTCCAGCACAAAGGCAGCAGTGCATAGGACATGACTGAGCTGTGAAAGTTGAATGTCTTTACCCAAACTACCATTATGTAGAGAGGCTTCCTCCCAACAGCAGGAAGCAGTATTCTTGCATGGATTACTACACAGTTAGCTAGGTAGCTGTCAGAAAAGGTCAGAAACCTGTCAGGGAAGGTACTTGTTCTAAAATGATGTACTGTTGGTATATGATACCAGAACCAGGATGTATAAAGATACTCCTGGTTTGTATGAGAAATGTGAAAAAACATGAAGGGTTATTTTACCATGCATAATAGACTCGTAAAAGAATTAGAAAATTTTGGGTACAAATACATACAATAATGCAAAGAATTTTAAAGATTAATATATAGGAAACCTGGTTTTTTTTGTTGGGACTTGAAGAAACTCCTGGAAAATTGTTTTCCAGGAGACTACTATATGTACAAAGACAGAAAGATTCTGACATACTCATAACAGAGCAATAAGAAAAGTTGCAAAAATACAATACAGAGTTGTTTGATTAGAAACAAGACAAATACATTTATTAGTGACTAGAAACCTTTATGGACTTTCTGCTGAAAATGGAAAAAAATGAACTGAGGATTTATGGAATTGATAATTAGAAAGGGAAAAATATAGGAAGAAAGGAATTACGAGGTAACTGTAAAGAGGAAGGATAGATGAAAAATTTGTAACTGCTAAAAAGTAAATTGGAAGCCAAACCTTGATGTGTTTTTTCCTCTCCTTTTCTTTCCTCTATTTACGTCTTGTACTTATTCACTTGCTCTGCTTTCTTTATTCTTTTTCTTTTCATTTATATTGTATCTTGATTTTTATTAGTGTATAAAATCTCTTAATAAAGATAAAAAAGGTGTTGTTTTAATTTGGAATGCATTTGCAAATAGAATATATATTTAAAAATGCACTGGGTGTCTTTATTTTTTGTTTGGTTGTAGCTTTAAAAAAAAAAGATTATATTTGTAAATATTTGAATCCCTAGATTACTGGCATCCATTTGCATTGACAATATGATTACAAGCCTTACCTTAATGTGTTAGTGTATGATTACTAGCATTACACACATAATAGTCCTCAACTTATGACTACAATTGAGCCCAAAATTTATGTTGCTAAGTAAGAAATTTGTTAAGTGCGTTTTGCCCCGTTTGTTAATTGAATCAGTGCTGTTGTTAAATTAGTAAAATGGGTGTTAAGTGAATCTAGTTCCCCCCTTGACTTTGCTTGTCAGAAGGTTGCAAAATATAATCACATGACCCCGGGACACTGCAACCGTCATAAATGTGAGTCGGTTGTCAAGCATCCGAATGTAAACCATGTGACCATGAGGATGCTGCAATGGTCATAAGTGAGAAAAATGGTGATAAGTCACTTTCTTAGTGCCATTGAAACTTTGAACAGTCACTAAGCGAATTGTTATAAGTCGAGGAATAATTGTATTCAGGATGTTAGCATTTTATTATTTTTATCGAACTTCAATATCACTAGTCCCCTCCCCATCTATATCCCTATTCTGAGAAAATATTTCATGTTTGTTGACTTTTCCCCCCGAAAGTGAAACTGTTTATTTTCCATCCTAATACTATAGACTACCCATGTGGATGTAAGGACCAAACTTTTCAGGGCTGTAAAAAGTCAGAACTGAGTAATATACTGTATGTCTATAACAGCATATAACTTCCTTGTGAAATGATTATCTCCTTCTTACACTGAGGAAAGACCAAGTATGCTGCCTATATTGCCTCCTTAAGTCCAGGTAAAGACAAATAATCTATTTAAAATTTTAGACGGGAGAATAGCTTGTTTGCCTCCTAAACCTGTAGTCATTTTCAAGCAGGATGTTAATATCTGGCTTTGTGGTAAGTGTCTGGAAGACTTTTTATAATAAAACCACTAGGAACTTTATGAACTTCAAGGCTATATATTTATGATAGCATACACGGACAATCTAGTTGATCAGGTTATATTACAAATTATTGAAACTGCAAAATAAGATTGTCCTTGAGCTATTCTTTCAAGGTACTCTGTTCAATTCTATTTAGTTCGTCTATCCAGGAAGCTGCTTTAATAAAGATTAGCTCCAGGCCAGATGTGTCATGTGCTGGCCACCCCAACCCCCATTTTAGTGAAGGGGGAAAAAGTCACGATATGTCACGTGAGAGCAACATGATGATGCAAATTTGACACCCTTACTCTAGCTGCCATGAAAATTATCTCTCCTCTGCTGCCCACACAGTCCTAGCAACAGAAAGAAAGCTCACCTCTCCAGTTCTAGATCAGTCCCAACAATGAAATTTTGCCCTCAATACCTGTGGGCTGCTCAGTGCAAATTGCTCATATTGCTTAAATCCTGTGTTGTTCCCAGGAACAACATTTTAAGCAATGATAACATATGCCTAGACAACTTAAAGATCAGAAGTAGAGCAAGGAACCAAAAATGTCAGAGCAGCTTATCTGATATTTTAAAGACAAAATTTCTAGAAATAAGAGAATGGGTTATGGCTTAAGCCACTTCTAGCCACCTCCTTCCAAACTGTTGCTGAGTCATAGGATAGCAAAGAAAATGGCTTGGGATTCTGCTGTGGGTGATGGCAACCCCCCCTCTATTCTGCGTAAGATGGGTGAAGAGTCACCCAGAATGAGAGATGGTACATATAGTACTGCCTCTGAAATTCCTTGTTTGTTTCCGAAGACTGAAGACCGGATGCATCAGACCTCACCATGCAAAGGTTTTCCTTAGTTTGTTTCTCCTGTAGCTGTAGCAACGGAAGCTGTCTTTCCACAACAAACCTGGCTGTCTTCATTTTGAATGGCAACTCACAGGAACCAGCCCCTCCCCACCATTTCCAGTCCATCAGCCAATAAACCAAGACTCAGCTTTAACCAATCAGTTTTCAAATCATCTGTTCCAAGCTTAAAATAGATCAGAAACATTGCTGGCTTCCAAAGCAAAACAAATGGGAGATAGCAGCTAATATATAGTGATTGAAATATTTTCCACCAAATGAAAGTCACATGATGGACAGGAAGTCCTGCACATGTATCTCAATGGTTAAAGAAGATGGACTCCACTGTGTTGTCTAGGAATTATGGGAGTTTATATCTAACCCATCTACTGGTCATGTTTGGGGAGATAAATAAGACACAGGAGATTCCTTATTTAAGTATTAGAATAACTTTGACTAATCAGAGATATCAAAGCAAAGAGGCTCCTTTACCCAGAAATAAGAAAGTGCTAGCTTGAAGTAGATAACGTACATTAATTGGAGAAGAAGCAGGTAAATCAGGTAAACGTTAGTAAAAATGTCTATCTATTACATATAAAGGGACATATTCAAAAAGAAATATGAACACTTAGTGATATATATGTGAAATTAAATAAATATTAGATATCGGATTGGGTGGTAGGATCACTAGTCAAATACAAAAGAAATCTGAATTGATAGAACTCTCAATCCCTTTGACATTAAAACTGCACACCATCAATTTCCCTCCAGATATGCCAAAATTGCAAGACACATATTTACCACAAGTGCCACTACTCTGTTTGCTAAGTATTTGGAGGGACTATGTTGGGGAAGGTCTCCTACAAAAAACTTTTAAACAGGAATCCAAACGAATTCTTTGATTCCTGAATGACTCCCAATGGGACCAACTTCTTCCAAGAATTACTGGATCTGTGCCCAGTAGATCCTTGGGGCATGCTTCACATTTGACAGACCAAATCTAACCATGCTCACCCCAGGAAATCACCCCTGTTCTTGATCAATTCCCACTGAGAAGTTTGGGAGAAAAAAATCTACTGGAGGTTTGTAGAGAATCTGGTCTTGATGGCCCAGGAGGTCACCTAATCCAGTGGGTGAAAAATGTGTTCCAGCACAGCAACAGCAGCCAACAGCTCACTTGTTTGGTGTGCTTACCTCCATTTTGTTCTCCGGTTCTGGAACCAGGTCTTGACTTGGGCATCAGTCATTTTCAGAGCCTTGGCTAAAGCCGCCCTCTCGGCTGAGGCCAGGTACTTCTGTCGGTGGAAGCGCTTTTCCAGTTCACAGATTTGCAGACGGGTGAAGGAGGTGCGCGGTTTCTTCTTCTTGGGGGGCGTCCGGTTCTGGTAGGGGTGACCTATACGGCGTGTTACAGTGAACGGTGAGAGGGCCACTGGAGGGGGAGACAGGGCGGGCAGGNNNCAAAGAAGCAAGCGGTGACATGATCAGGAAGGACTCCACAGAGCAGCGGCAGAGGAGAGACAGAAAGACATACACCAAGAGTCAAACAGAGAAGTAGGAAGGCACAGAGAAGGCTTGGTCACAGGGCTCACAACCTCCTCCTTGCTTTTCCAAGCTCAAAACTCTGTTTTGGAACCCACCAATATTTCCTTATTCATGGGTTTCTGTGGAGGAGCTTTCCCACGTCCCCAGCTGGATCCCAATATGGAGGCATCAGATTCTCTGCAAGAAGCGAGCTCTGTGGCAGAGGAGCACATGAAGGGTATATACGCAAGGGGCAGGAATGGGGAGGGGAGAAGTCCTTGTTTGGAGCACCAAATCTACTTTGCAAGCTAGGAGCAGGGAGATCAAAACTGTACATGTATAGCCCAATCATTTGAATGTTATCTGGGAGAAAGTACATAAAAATAAAGCTTCAGACTTCTGCAGCCTGAATAATATAGCATTATTGAATTGCTGTTATTTAAGACTTTGGAACAATAGAGAGCTTGAAAACCTTCCGTATAAAAAATCCAAATCTGGGATTCCAGTTTACCTCACTTTTCATTGTTTTGACAACCTTTTTAAAATTATGATGATTATTCATATCCATAGTAGTTATGTAATCATCAAAGTACACTTTCATTTTCATGAGTTTTTATTTTGTTGAAATTGTTTTTACTGAAGTCCATAACCCCAGGTAAAGTTCGTACTCTCAGAAAAATCAACAGGAGTTAACTCAAAATAAACCTTCGGGTAATTAAATAGGCAGTTCTTTCTGAAGTTTGAGCCATTCTCTCTGGATAAAAAGGTGTGTATTATATACCCTGTAAATTACAATACCCTTCATATGAATGAAAACAGCTTTTTAAATATTGGGATTATGCCTAATTAAATATGCATTGGGCTGACTCTGATGCTAAGGAGGAGTCCAGTTTGTTCAGAATTAAGTGCCACTGAACTCAATGCAACTGTACGTCACATAACTTGGCTTGCAATTACAGTGAACACAATTACCGGTATTTGTAAATGTGTATGGAACTGGGATGCATCTATCAAAATCTGCTTTTGATATTTGATTTATTCATAAATGTCCATGCAATTGCCAATTGAAATAATGCTTATGGGAATATATATTTTGCTATTTTGTTTATAACCTTAAATGTATTTGTCTCCCAACCTCACTCACTTGAACACATTCCCAAGAAATGTCAAGTATAAATCATAAAACTAAGGAAACTGTTTTAACTCATAAAGCTATGAAAAATGTTATTAATGGAAGCAGGAAGTAAAAGGAGCAGCACAGGAATGCTTTCCAAGAATTATTCTAGACATAATTCCTCTGAGTTACTGAGTTATTGTCAATTTTTGGAATTCCTTCATTTATAGCTTTAATTTTAAATCTAGGAAATATGACTTGTTATAAATTTTGTAGCATTTTTGGACTAAAACTATCAGGATAATTGTAGTGTCCACTACAATTGTATTATTTTCATAAGATGGCTTTACATAATGATTCTGCACATGAGGGAATTATTTTTACAGTATTGGGTCCTTTGGGCCTTAAATAAATCCCCATTGCAATTGAAGAAGGCTCCTTTTAAATTTCTCTAAAATATATATTTCACTTGTGACAGCTATAATTAACAACTCTATTTTCCAAAATCTTCCTAGCTTAAGTAGAAGTTTAGGGACACCAAAATCACCAACAATAGCAACAAAAAGAAATCCGATTTAAGACTCTCTTGCAGGAATTTTATTTTGGTCGATGTATTTTGTCAAATAGGGGTGGTGGTGTTATCTACCTGTACCCTCTTCCAGATGCCAGAGAGGCATAGAAAAGTTTAGCTGGAAACTCGGGGAAGAAATAGAACGAAGGTGACAACAGCGTTTAAAATAGAATATCACTGTAATCTATCGCCAACTCTCCTAGATACCTGGTTTTTTTGTATCTCGTTTAGTGGCAGCAAATCCATTTAAGAACACAGCAAAACTTTAATTTGGCGACTTTTGATTAATTTACCAGCAACATCCCGTTCTCTCACCTAAGAACTCTCTGAGCTCGCCTGATCTGGGCCCTGTGCTCTCCGTAAAGTTCAGCAGTTTCCCGAACCGAACAAGGAACGGAGGGAAATTCTACGAACCTTGTTCGGCGGTGCCGAGGCTGATTTTGCCCACAAATAGCACCTCCGCGCAGCCTTCGCTCTCCACGCCACTATAGCTCGCATTTCGCCAGTAGAGGCCCTCGGCGGAAGGGCGTCGGGAGAGAAAAAAAAAATAGGCCAAGGTTAGGCCTCTGTAGCAAGAACAAAACCTCTTCTCTCCGAAGAACTAACTGAGACTCCGGATCAAAAAATTCTGTTATATATAAAATATAAAAAGCCCGACCAGGACGGGCCGGAGGATGATTTGTTCCGAACTAAAACGACCCACCCTCATTTGCAGCAGGCCCTCGGCAGAGAGGAGACCCAGGCGAGGGCTTTCTCGGGCGGCAAGGCCTCACTCGCGTCTGCGCCCTCGCGAGTGGAAGTTTCGAAAAGAACAACCTCTAGTCCGGCCTTGCTAATTGGCGGTGGTGGCGATGTAAATGCAGCAGGTCTAGAGACACCCCACCCCACCCCACCCTCCCCAGGTCT
>JANHFT010001886.1:29178-43748 GCA_032467955.1 Pseudoxenodon macrops | reverse complement strand
CATTGAACATGAAACTCAGTCAACTGAACAATCACAAAAACAATTGACAAATACATTTATTATTATTATTATTATTATTATTATTATTATTATTATTATTATTATTATTATTATTATTATCACTACTACTAGTAGTAGTAGTAGTAAGTAGTAGTAAGAGAGATGGATAAGACGCAGCCCCGCATGAAATCCATCTTTCCTGCCAGGAGAGCCGCATATTTAAAGGATATCCGAGATCTCGTTTATATAAAGGTAGTTTATTGCCCAGGCCAAGCCTCTTGCCCAGAGCAAGTTTTTATGTTTCCGATCCCGGGTTGTATTTGCTCTACGTACAAAGGTTTCCTTGATTGAAACAGCCTCCTTTCCACCGTGGGGCCCTCAGCAAACATTGCCATCAATGTTGGGCATACTGGAAACTGGAATTCCGACCCAGCAAGGTGTGTGTATGGGGATCGCATTAGCTTGGAGGAACGTTTCTTCAATAAAGTCAGTAGCTGCAGGGGTGGCAGAGCAGCAAGTGCAGAGGAAACCTTGTTGAATTCCTATTATCTTGGAACCTGTTAATTAATTGCTGATCTCAAAAACAACAACAACAACAACAACAAAAACCAAACACAAGTAAGATGGATGGGAGACCTCCACATAACTCAGGTCCGCAGACTACAGTGGGAAGTCAAATAAACAAATAAACAACCAGGAAGAAGACTGATGCCTCCCTACAGCTTCCGCAGCAGTCCTGAATTAGCTCCACTCAAAGGAACCCATCTTTAATGGATAAAGAGATTCCAATTTTTGTGCAACTGAAATCCTAGGTCTCTTCATTCAGAAGTCCCAACATGTTCACAGGTCTTTCCAAATCAGGTGACATAGAATTTTACCCTGAGTGTTATGATTATGGAAATATGGTTTGGCAAACCATGATGACAAGACATAGGACAAGTCATGGTGCTTTTCCCCCCCAATCTGTCATGAAGTCACAATAAGGTTTAAACAAAAAATCTCTTGGGCCTCATAATAACTTAGCTGAAGGGACAGTTGCTGAACGAATGAGAAAGATCATAAAGTCCTGGATATGGAAGAGGTCTGGAAGCCTTTCTCTGAAGATTCATTGCACATTTGTAACTCATGAAAGCTCACAGCACAATCACTTAAAGCAGCCCTGGATCTCTTTGCTCTCTTGCACAGTTTCTAGCCGTCGTTGTTTTAATATTATTAGATGTACTTCTCAGATGCCTCCATATACATTGGGAAATCAAACAATGTATTCATTGAGGAGTTTCCCTCCAGGTTCAGTTGAAAGTGTTCTCAAGCAACAGCCTATGGCTTCAAGCAGCCTTATCTTTTTCTATGTGGATATCCTGAAAAGAAATGTAATCAGAGTTTTTTGTTGTTTGAAAGTCATTAATTACTGTATTTCTAGATATGACATCAGTACAATTTTAAAAAAGCACCTACCCTCGTTTTAGCCAAAAAAGTCATAGTTCCGATTAAGGAGACAGGGCTTAAGGTAGCATTTACACCCAAAAACCAGGCCAGGCAGGAGATGGAAAGAAGCTCAGGCTTGCTTGAATTTGATAAAATTTACTTTAGAGTAAATGTACTTTTGCAGACCAACAACTGGGCTACAGAGAAAGTCACCCTCTTTCTGTTTTAGCTAGGTGACAAAGAGTTTCCACAAGCGGCACTCTGCAGCACAGAAGTTGTCATCAGAACTGCATGGAGAGAAGCTATGAAGTTCAAAGTTTGGCCCAGAAAACACAGACCATTGGAATAGTTTGAGCCCAGGCTCCCCCCTCCCCCCTGTTTTCCTCCCCCAAAACTAAGGTGCATCTGGAATTGAAGCTCACAAGCTTTTAAAGAATCCTCTCCTGCCCACCTTTTCTTCAACCAATGTTAGCCAAATATTATCACCAAACAGAATAAGAGCCTCGGCTGTTCTCCAGAATCTGTGAGATCTAGCAAATCCAGATCTCTCTTCAATCCATTCCTTATCTTTTACTAATGAAGCATTATTAGTTATTCAACTGATATCCTGTCTTTCTTTCCTATCTTCCTAGAGGGCTCTAAAGGAAGCTTATAAATTAAGGCATGGTAAAATGAGGAAACCTCTGCGAAACCTCTCCATTTTTGGCAGAATATAAATTGCCCAAACACTTTATTAAGTGAAACTCATTTCCCATCATGTCAATAAAAGACAGCATCTCTTCCCCTCCTTTATCTGAGGCTATACTATGCAAACTCCCCTGGAGTGAGCTTAAGTAAGCCAGGTTAGTCCTACTGAAATGAATGGGACCTAAGTCAATAATACTGAAAATAAATCCCATCTATATTTAAATATGAGTCTCGATCCTGCACAATAGTATGTGAATTGGAACTGGAACATGCAAGATTGCTGCATTAGAGGCTGAGATGTGTTTTCTATGTAACTTCTGGAGTGCTCTGTATGAATTTCTCATTCACCTAATTCCAGAAGTGGCAAGATGAAAGATTTGAGGTATACTTGTCCTCTGGCATGTCATCCACCAACAATGCATGTTTAGACTACATTTGAAAAGAAAGGCCACAGTGTCTGCTTTCCTGGATTATCATCCTCCCCTGGGATTTGCTGCTAAAATGAATCGGAGATGGGAGCCGTCAAGGGCCTGAGAACTACTTTCCTAGATGCAAAAGGGCTTCCAGGTTGGCACTTCAAGTAAAAGTCAATGAGCAGCCAAAACATTTCAAATCAAATGCTGCTGCAATTGGTCCCCCCCTTCCCTCCCTCCCTCCCTCCCTCCCACGCACTCCCACATAAACATCCTGCCTTTCTTTCTTCTTCAGTCCCAACTCTGCTGAATACCAAACAAGATCCTTTTTCTGCACAGGTCCAGTTTACATCTAGGTTTGCTGCCCAGCAAGGAAGTCTGACAATGGCATCTATAGGTGAATTGAAGGAGGCAGCAAAGAGTGTATTTTCTTAAGTTCTCCAAGCACTTTCCCCATTTGATCAGTATTGGCTGGACATGTGAATACAAACAGACGCCTTTATATTTTTCATACAAATATAACACAGTGCAATTCTTGGCACAAATATCACCCTAGGACCTGTGCTAGTGATTTTGGCCATGAGACTGGCATTGAGTCTTGGTGACTACATGAAGAAATCCATGCAGTTTTCTGGGCAGCATTTTCAGAAGTGGTTTGCCTGCTTCCTAAGACTGAGAGGCAGGGAGCTCTGTGTCCAAGATAGGCCCAGAATTCACAGGTTTCTCCACTCCTAGTCCACCAGCACCTTTAATCTTTTCTTTCTAGGTTTCTTTTAGAAGATACTTGGTCTTCAGTCCTTTAATATAATACATCCACAATCTTATTTGCATGGCCTCCTGAGCAAGGCTCCGGACAACATTTTATTTCTTAATGTTATTTAGAATCTTGCAATAGGTAAGTTCAAAGTATTGCAATAGAAAGGTTTTAAGATTCAATTAAAATTTGTTTTGTAATGTTAACAATCTTGTATGATATTTCTTTGGACTCGGAAAAGCAGAACTGAGCAAGACTCCAGAAATGCCAGAAGTTAACTTGTCCTTGTGTGGTGGGATAAATAAGAAATATATGAGATAAAATCCTGAAAGTATTGGAACAGGATAAGTGACTAATATAGAAATGAATTTTCCATATGATCAGAAGGGAGTTGCCTCAGGCTTCCACTTACTCATGGAAATTATCTTATACAGGCAAACTGGACGCACACAACCTGCTTGTTCCTTGAGATTTTGAAGAGAGGTTAATTCCATTACTAGACTGTCTCTAACTGATTGATTTCTATGTGTCAGGAAGTCATTTTTGATTCATAGAGACCACTCAGATTTTCTCTATGACAATCTGTCCTTAATCTAACCTTTCAGGTTTTCCAACTGTGCACTCATGGCCACTGTACCTGAGTCCACCCACCTTGCTGCTGGCCATCTCCTTATCTTTCCTCCTAATTTCCCCAAAATTAAAGCTTTTCCCAGAGAGGCTCTTTCTAAAGTTGCTTGTTATTTTGCTTTTCCAATTGAATTTGCCTTAATGTTCATGGGTGTCTTGTTTTTAAGGTTGGCTGGCTTTATCATGATAGGAATATGTAAAATTTATTAGTAACAGATATAATGTGTGATAATGACTTGGGAGAGACAGGAGGAAGATCAACATCCTAGGCAATAGTCTGGTTAAGAGACAGTTCAACCCACAAGTGGAAGAAAAGCAAGGGGAGCATTTCAAAAGAAACCCTCCCAAGTTTCTTGGGTACAAAAAGAGAGGATGGGAGAAATAATTCAGTCTTGCAAGATTCTGTTAATGTTAATTTAACCTTAGGTTAAAGTAGGATTAGTTCATCTGGATGTGCTTTCTTGTCTGAAGTTGCAAGGCTGACAAAAGCACTCTGGGCATAATTTTGAGAAGAAATGTAATAATTTCTCTACTACACTTCCTCTCAAAGCTCAGATTGATTTACCAATCACATTTGGTTGAAACACATCAGTTGGCTGCACTTTCACATATAAAACGTAAGCTTGTGTTGTAAAAAGTGCATGTAATTCCTGCAACAACAACAAAAGTACATTTTGGCTCAGTAGTGATATGCATATATATCCAGCATGCATATTATTCCCGGTAAATAAACTCCAGTCAAGAGATTATTGCAGGCAGCTTTTGGATCCTAGAACCGAAAGCAAAGGAATTCTGGGAATTGAAGTCCATTCATCTGAAAGTTGCCGAGGAAATTGAGAAACCCTACCGTACTAAAGGACATGAGGCGGCCCTCAGGGCGTAGTCGCTCCAGCGCTCGGAACTGGCGAGGTCAGTAGACCTTTTCCAGAGGAAAATCCTCCTATTGTGAGCGAAGGCGCAGAGGAAGACGCGGAACTGTGCAGGATCCCAGCGGTTGGGCGGAGAGCTGGCGGGCTTTGGAGACCTACATAATGGAAAGTCGAAATAGAAGCAAAACGGTTGCCTGTTTTCCGCATTTGCCTCCTACTTTGACCAGCGCTATTATTGAAAACAAGCTTTTGCGGAAAGTAAACAAAAAGGGACAGCAAAGCCAAATCCTTTTGGGGGAGGAGAGAGAAGGGAGGATACCCCAATGTTTTCTTTGGCACGTGCTTATACTTTTAAGAACTTCGAGCTGGCCATGTGCGGAGTAAGTAAATAAAACAAGCGCCCCGCTGTAGGCGAGCCGAGAAGTCCGCCCTGTTTTTCCCCCTGCCAGACTGCCTGCACGTGACACGCTGAGTGACAAGTCAATCGCGTTATATCCAGCAGGTTGTGTAAATCTCACAACTTGAGTTGAGGTTCGTGTATGTTTTAAAGGCCGTTTTAGTGTGCTGGCACTGCAACAATAGATAAAGCTTTTCTTGTTATTTGGGTGAAGTATAGATACATTTTTATTTCTGTACCACATTTCCCACGAAAGTCAGTTCTTTTGTATTCCTAAAACCTAGAAAACTGTGGTTCGTTGAACACACTGGATTTATGCAGTTATGATGAAGCTGGAATTGCATGACATACTGACTTACTGTAAAATGTTGAGTAATGCTTCAATTTGCTGCAAGAGTTTCTATTATTGTAAATTGGTTTTACGTTACATATTTTAAAACGCATTAAACTAGTGTTTTAGATACTGATTTAAGCTGTTTTGCATTGATATATGTTTTATATTAATTAATACATAGTGTACATTTGAAACCACTTTGTAAGCATGGTGCTAAAGAGTCAGCCCAGTCAGCTACTAAATAATGAATAATCACTATAGCACAAACTCTTGTTAGCAAGACTTCCCTTACCTCAAAATGGAACACCCAATAGAATGGAATTTTAACCAAAAAAAAATAAGATTGAAAATTATTTGCAAAGTTTTTGGGGAATTCTCTGTTGATTTCTGTGAGATAGAATTCTACAAATAATTGTGCTTTATGAAAAGCTGCACATTAATTCTTCCCTAAAAACCAAGCACTGAGCAGATTGACAGCTGTATTTATAACTGGCCCCCAAAGGCATCCTCATCTTTATTGAAAGCTTTCTGTAGAGGTCTTTGGAGGAATAATAGAAACTGAATACCTTTTGGGACTTTGGACTTCAGGAGAAGGCAGCCCTAGCCGTCATTCTCTTGCCTTAATAGTAGTTGGCTTATTTGTTTTTATTTGTCTTTGTAAAAGCCCCTTCACAGAGGAGATATCACAGAGGAGACAGATGACTGCCTTTGTTTGTTTCTCAAACCAAGCAAATCCTTGTTTTGGCAATAGACCTTTGCTACCAAACAGCAGTCAAGAAGATCAAAGGAAACTGATCTATGCATTTGTGTGAGGAAAGGGAAACTGGTATAGAAGAAACTTTATATTTAGTACTGTCTAATACTTCTGGTGCTTTACTGTCAAGGTAGTATTTTCCAAACTACCAAATAATCAAACACTGTTATTTCAATTATTGCAAGTGTACAGGTTTCTAAATGATAAATTCTTGGCAGTTAATATTTTAAATTTTATCAAGGTTAATTATTTACGAAACAACAGAAAAAGGGTGAACTGAAATTCAAGGTTATCTTTTTCAAAAGATAGGCACAGGGAAGATCTCAGCTAACTACAGGCTGTACATATATATCTCAACCCTTTTTGACAAGCCAATGTTAACTGTTAGTAAATAAATAGCACATAGATCAATGAATAAAAAAATGAGCTACACGAGATTTTGTGATATGTGATGTCATGCTAATCATTCCAACCATTTAATAAGTCACAATAACACTCCTTTCTCTAAACTCCTTTACAATTTTTTTGATTAACCAATTTTTAGTGCAGTTCTTAAAAATTCAGTATAAAGACATTAAATTTCCAGATTTTTCTCTTCTGTATATATTTTTCTGATCTCAGGAACAGGGTAAACGCAAGAAAAAATAAATTCAGCAAAGATAAATATTACAATAAAATGGATAATCTTTTTTTTTAAACCAATATATTCTGTAGTGTTTTTTTTTTTTGTGTTTTACTAATCTAGGTGAAATGTTAATATATATTGCTAATCCATGTACAGTATGCTATGCCATATGCTAAATAAATAAATAAATTCTATAGTGTGGGTTTTTCCAACCTGAGGAAATTAAAGCCAGGAAGTCACTTTGTTCAGGTAGAATTTACTACAGTGCTGCACCTTTATGTAGCAGGCTTGCATAAAATTGGATCTAATGCAATTTTATCCTAAGACCTTTACTGCTCCATGGAGATGAGCTGTGACATTTCTGTTTCCCCTTTCATAAATATTGCATCTACCAAATGCAATTACCAAAGGCAAAGCAGCACCAAGTGTTTACTAAATATAATTATGTGATAATGTTAATGTGTTCTATGTCTCTGCGTTCTGACACTAGACCAACTCCCTATTAATAACAACTCAATGAGATGCTGAGGCTTTGCAGAAGGCAATAGAAGGCTGAAGATTTCATAGTGGCTGTTAAATACCCAGTAAAAAAGGGGAATCTGCCCATTTAAGTCCTACAGCTTCAAATATTCTGGCCTGAAATGCAATCTGGGAAAACAATAGATTAAATAGGAAAACAATTATGCACATTTCATGAATACCACTCAGAAGGGATTGCTTTGTTTTGTTTTTAGAATTTCCTCTTTTGGTGATCTACAAATTTCTCCACCAGGTGCCATCTAGATATGTTGAATTTGAATTCCCAGAATTCAAAAGGTAACAGCCACCTTAAATTTCAAGAGTGGTAATTCACCAGGTTGAAGAGCAGTCTAAATGTATAAATCATATCTATAAAAGAGGCTAATTAGTCCAAACTTGTTTAATGAATGCAGTCTTCAACATACATCTTACTGTAATCATTTTATATTAAGTTTGTTGTATAAGAGCGTGGAACAATAATTGACTTTGTAATTGACTTGACTACTTTTATAACTTCTTTAAAGTACTTTTCCTGTTTATCATTTTTCCTGCAGTGTTTCTCAACTTTAGCAACTTGAAGAATTCTGGGCATTGAACTCCACAGATCTTCAAGTTGTGAAGTTGAGAAACACTGACAAAGTTAGAAACCTGACAGTGGGCTTGAGGCCCTTGTTAGGCGTGATGGAAACTGACAAGCAACAACATAAATCTTCCATCCTTGCATTACAGAAAATAGCAATCGCCAATAACTGTTAGGAAGGTTGTAATCATTTTGAATTGGGAAGGTGGATGAATACAAACACTTAGGCACAAAGCTGGACATTAGAGTGGGCTTTTATGTTTATTATTAATCACTGTTAAATCACTGTTGATATTCCCCTAATGAGAAGTTATGTTTAGACTATTTAAAATGATCTAGTATTTGGGGAACTGGCTGTCACATTATCCATGCATGAGAGAGAAAATGTGATATGGCAGTTAAGACGCTGGCCTAGGTTTGGAATATTTGGATTCAAGTCTACTGTCTGCTGTGGGATCTTGTTGGGTCATTTTGGGCCAGTCACTGTTTTTGAACTCAACCAGAACTGAGAGTTACTCACAGTTTCTATTTCTGTCTACTGTAGAATGTACAGTGAGTTCATAGGAACTCTGTAGCGTGATCTTTGTATTGATCGAGAAGTAATGCTTATGAGGATGAATAGGAAGTTTCTACTTGGCAGGGCAGATCTGGCAAGAAAGATATAAATAAATGTAAGGCTACCAGATCAGGCTGGCAACACTAACTAACTAACCAACCAACCAACCAACCAACCAACCAACCAACCAACCAACCAACCAACCAACCAACTAACTAACTAACTGTATGTATGAGTGTGTGTGTGTGTGTGTGTGTGTTTGTTTGTTTGTTTGTTTGTTTATACATTTATATTTAGCCACACATCTTAAATCAAATGCTGGCTGGCTCCCAATCAGCAATTAAAGCAATATCAATAATAAAACAACAATATATAAATATATTAAACCATATAGATTAAAAACCTGGCACCAAAGTTAAACTTTTGGCATATAGTCCCTCATAAAATCTCACTTACCTCATTCTATCCCAGTACTTGAAAGAAAAGCCCTGCGTGCTTTTGGGAAGGATAGCAGGGTAGAGGCCTACGGAAGTTCAGGGGGAAGAGTGTGCCACAGGGCAGGGGCTGCCAGACGAAAAGACACATTTCTTGCTCCCTTAAATTGGCAATGTTTAACGGAGGGGACTAGGAGCATGCCCGTCTTATCTGATCTGGTAAGACAGGTTGATATCCTTAGGAAAGAGTCCTGCATATAATCTGGCTGTGTTAATGGCAATAACCAGCATTTTTAATTACACTGGAAGGAAAGTGAGAACAAGTGTAGTTTGCTCAACAAAACTGTTAAATATGTAAACCTGGGAGTGCTGATCACCGTATATGTCACATTGTGAACCAGTTGTAGCTTCTGGGGGGTGTTCGAGAGCAGCCCTATGTAGAGTACTAGAATAACTACTAGATGGCAGCAAGCAATACCTTATTCTCTGTGCAAGTAGTCCCCCCTGTTCTTGTAGCCCAGATCTATTGACCCACATAAGGATTCTCTAAAAAGCATTTCAGGACAATAGTAATGAATACTGATGAATATAATACTGGTAGTAGAGTCTTGCAGATGGTTTGATCAATATGCAAATGGCAACTTTTCTTAGAGGACTGAATTACATGCATGTGGACTGCCCACATAAGGGTAAAGAAAATACATCCCTATGAGCATACAGTGGTGTCATTGGAATCTTCTGAACTCCCATCAGCCATAATTTTAATTCGATCTTTGATCTTAGAGGTGAAAGGTCAACTGTTGATTTTCTTTGGTCCCAGGGTCTCCTGTTCATCCACGTTCACTTTAAACAATTTTCTTTTCTGGCTAAATCACATTCAAAATATGGTGACTCACCAACATCTGATCTTTTCTGTTATTGAGCAACAGCTGCCCCTAAAAAAAGTGCTATGCTCTTAAAACACCACTAAAAAGTTAAAATAAACCTCTTTGAGAAAGTTTTTACTGCAAGCTGAACACGTGCCATTTTGATATAGCTATAGAAACTGAATAAATAAATAAATATTGATTTTGTGTAGTCTCAATGCAGAAGATTACAATGCTAAATGTACATGTAAAATAGAACATTTATCTCAAATTCATTTGAGTTTGAGACCTTTGTAAGTTTGTGTTATATCCAAGAGGCCATAGGCTTGCAGGTTAATTAACATTCTGTGTTCATCTTCTAGTCTCTTAGGTTTCTTTATTTTTTGTTCAATGTTCCCATGTGTTGCTATGAAATTAAAACACTTGTATCTCTGCAAAATATATTTGACACTGTGCATGGATGTATATCATTGAGAATCTCAAATACCCATTAATAAGGCTGGGAAATACCTAACTTTTTCCATCCTGATTATCTTCCAGCCACATTTACTGTAATCTGCAGGCAGCAGAGTCTGAAATGGGCAGAACTTGAGGCTTCTCGGACTATTCCAATGAAGGAAGGACTTTGCTTTGCACATCGTGCTTATATGGATGGGATTTTCATTAGTTGTTGCTAAGTTGTGTCAAGGGTTTCAGTGGAGTACTATAAATATGTGTATTTGGATCTAAATCTCTGTATCAAACCCAAGTAAGATAAATACTACATTTAAAGAGCGAAAGGTTAATGCACCTGTTTGGTAAATCTTTCAATCAAACATATATATATTTTCATTGGGCTCACACAAAAGCCCAGAAAAAGACACTGCTTTTTTTAAGGCGTTGCTGATTAAGTGCAACAGCAGTGTCCATGCATTCTCTGAATCACCTTTTTCCCCTTTGAATCCAGGCGCTGCACAATTCTAGTAAACGTAGTTTTTAAGGATGTCACATTTCTGATTCCCACCCAGAAAAACCCAGGAGACTGTTCTAAATGTTGCTTTTCACTTTAAGGAATAGCATTTTCTTTATGTTAAAAAGAATAAGGAAGGGGACATATCGATACTGTATGAAGAACTATCAATTTATTGAGCATGGCACACCAAAACATATTTATTTTGTTATGATGGAAAGATTGTGCCATTCCAGATCTACAAGTCATGATTGATAGTTTATGTTCTTTGCTTTTGAACTGATCCTCTACTGACAAAATGGAATGAGGATCACTATTAGACCATGTGGCCAAGGTGGACTTGAGATACGATACCGTTGTTAAAAACATTTTTCTGTTTTCTCTCTCTCTCTCTCTTCCTTTTTTCATGTTTTTCTTTTCTTTTTTTGAATTTGTTGCCCTTTCTTTTTATATGATAGCAATAATAAGTTCACAATAATGAATTGAAAAATAAAGCAATAGGTTGCAGCTGCCTATCTAAGAATGCCTCTAGGATATAGGATATTAATTTAATTAAAATAATTGAATAAAGCAATATAAAGTACTGTGTGGTATAGAACCTGGTAGGTACTGTACTCTGATTATTAAAATATAGGCTCATAGAGTGAAAAAGGACAACAAAATTTAAAGAATATAAGTCTGTAGAGATTCTCAGTCATCATGGTTATCAACAAGAAGGTCCAGTTGCCTCCTGAAAAAGCACCTTTGGGATAACCATGACCTGGATGACTGAGAATCTCTACAGACTTTTAGCTATACAATTTGGGATGAGCACCCTTTGAATGGTGTGAGAGTAGGAATGGATTTCCAGAAGAAAAATTGCAGACCACAGGAACCAGGAGCACTACTCAGGCAACCCTTAGGACACAGATAAGCCTCCAAGTACTTCAAGGACCCTCTAAAAGGATGCAAATTACCAGCTGTCTATAAGGAATATAAACCCTTCTATTCCCCACTATTCTGTCAGAGCTGAAGAAGTTTCTTTGATGAGAAGCGAAACATCTTCAAAAGAAAAATAAAGTCTACATTGCCTCCTAAAAAAGCACCTTTGGGGTAAAAGAAATATATAAAAGTATATAAATATATAAGAGTATATAAATATGTAGTAAAAACCTTTATTTATATCTGAAAGAAAGCACACCTACAGTATACTGATCCAGTAATTTTGAGCATTGCAATGACATAAGATTTGGCTACCATTCTGGAAACTTTCTAATCCTGATCATTTAGAAGGCAGTGCACAAATGCTATGTGCAATCAATCAGTATTTTCTGACCAGAGAGGAGAATACCTTTAGCCCCAGGTATACAGGGCAATACAGAATTACATACAATGCTCTCTCAATTTCAGAATCTGAACTCCTGTTGCCCTTGGCCATCATATTGAGAGTTCTAGCTTTGTTTTGTTTTGCTAACTTTGTACTCTGTTAGAGCATTTGCCATTGTGACAAGCAACGAAACCACATTGTAGCATTAATACTACATATTAAAAATGTTTTCATGGACCTCTTTCACCATTTCAGCCTGTTTTCTTCTGCAGAAATATTTTAACAATTCTGAAATCTTAGTTAGTGTCTTAGAGGGTTAGAGGGCCTAAATATTTTTTTTTATTTACAACAATTTTGAATTAATGACAATGGAAAGTATTTTTACATTTTGTCATTATATTTAAATTTCTTTTAAAAGCTTAAAATACTTTTAACATCTGAAAAAAATAATTTATACTTTTCTTATAACTTTACTTCGATTTCTCATCAATTTTACTTTGTGGGGCTATGCATAGCTTTAGCTGGTGTTTTTAAAGAATTTATATTCAGATTTCCAATTTAAAAGGAGTTAAAAGGAGATCCAGTTCATAGTTAAAATATGAAACATGGTTCACACACAGACAAAAGGACCATACATTCAGTACTTCACTCATTGTTTTTTCAGGCATCCAGGATCTAAGATGTTTCTCAGAGAACAATATGATTAACCCGGAAATGCGTGTCTTTAACTTTAACTTTAGATGGCCCTTGTAGAAAAGCAATGTAAAGTTTTCGTCAAAAAGATATTCCCTGGATGGTTGAATGACAGACAGATTGGCCACTGTTTTTCTTGGAGACAATGGTTGATGATGTATGTTGACAACCTACATCACCACAGCCCCTTCCATCTTTTCCATTTTCCTTTGGGGGGAAAAGTTGTCATATTTTTTATGCCCATCCTGTTGTGTGAAACTAGATGAAGTATTTTGTGATAGAACAAAGAGTGCAAAGTCTTCATTAAATTTCAAAAGAGTGCTCAAGAGTTGGAAAATGGATAACAAAACATCCTCGTTCAGCTCTATTGTGGAGTCTATGCAGCAGTTTGCAGCTATTTTTTTTATTATGGTAAAGCTGAGTGCTATTTATAACAGTTATAAGATGACAGTGAACTGGCAGACTAGGTTGTTATTGTGGCATGAAGATGCACCTGGTTTTGGCTCATCATCAAAATGCTCCCCTAATATTTCATATAAGCTGTTCCTGGCAGTCTATCATATCCTGTTACATTCAAGCATGGAGAAAGGCTCCTATAGTATCTAGGATCTGTGTGATATGATCTCATTCTACAATGTAGTACAGATGTGAGTAACTGGTGTGGAATTTTTCCTCCTCACCATGGATTCAAAATATATATATACACAGCCTGTATGAGAAAAATCTAGCTTAAAGTCAAAAGTACAAGGAGGATGCTTGGTAGAAACTAATATACTAGGCATTTTCTTCAACAGTTCAGGATTCTAACCATGCAATGCAGAGTCCTCTGGCAGAACTGTGAGTAGAAAGGCCAGCCAAATGGCTAAAACCTCATGTGAAATTGAATCTAGAAATGAATTGGAGGTTTATGTATCATATGGTTTGGTATGTTTTTCTCAACCACTGTTCTTATACCTGATTATCTGAAACAGTTTTCAGAGAGCACCAGAAAAGAGTCAGTGTGGTAGACTGGTTAAAGTTTGGACTGCCACTGGAAAGACTGAGGTTTCAAGGCCATCCTCAGCTACAAAAGCTGATTGGATGACTTTAGCCCGATCATTCTTTCTCGACCAATCTATCCAGGGGTGGGTTCTAATTTTTTTTGCTACTGGTTCTGTGGGTGTGGCTTATTTTGTGGGCATGGCTTGAGGTCAGGTGACCGGGTAGGCGTGCTTGTACACTTTATACACACACCCCCAACACAAAACAACACAACACAACTGACTCACATACCATGCATAAGCACACAAAATGTCCCCTGCCACAAGCACGAACCTCACAGGACCACAGAGAGCTGGAAAAAAAACTTTTGCACTACACACACACACACACACACACACACACACACACACCACAAAACAACACAACTGACTCACACACCATGTAAAAGCAGCTGTACTGGCTCACACATCATGCAAAAGCACACAAAATGGCACCAGCAACAGATTTAAAAGTTTTAACAGATTTGTAGAGTTGGAAGAAGGGACCTTGGGAGGCCATCTAGTCCAACCCTGTGCCTAAGCAGAATTGCAAAAGCACATAAAATGGCTCCTGCCACAAGCATGAACCTCACAGGGCCACAAAGAGGTGGAAAAAAAACCTTTGCACTTTACACACACACAACACAAAACAACACAACTGACTCACACACCATGCAAAAGTACATAAAATGGCACCAGCAACAGATTTAACACATTTAACAGTTTTAACAGATTTGCAGAGTTGGAAGAAGGGACCTTGGGA
>JANHFT010001886.1:11390-29078 GCA_032467955.1 Pseudoxenodon macrops | reverse complement strand
ATGTGCGCGTGCCCTTTTGGCACCCAAGCAGAAAAAGGTTAGCCATCACTGGTATAGGATATCCCACTTGAGCAGGGTATTGGAGTAGAAGATCTCCACGGTCCCTTCCAACTCTGTTGGATTCTGTATGCTTTAATTGTTTTTATGATAGTTTGCCACCCAGAGTTTCTAGTTTGTGGTGGACACTTCTCTCTCTCACAGAAATCAAGAACCTTCCCATCACTGCTGAGATGATTCAGAGCAAAATTAGGAGAAACTACACTGTCTCAAGCCTACATAGATATACACACCAGCAGAAATACAAGCAAAATGGAATTTTATTGGTATTTTATTAAGTTAAAATAAAAGTAGCCATCGACACAGTAGTTATATTGAGAAAATTCAAGAACAGATGACTCAGAACCATTAGTGAGTGACAATGGACTACAACTTTTAGCTAAAGCAATTTCCAATATTCATGAAAAAAGAATGGACTTATATAATACAAGCACAGTATCACTCAACTATAAACAGATTGGCTGAATATTTTGTTCAAATCTTCAGGAATATTTTTTTTGTAATTGGAGAAAACATACTAAATCAAAAGCTTGAATATGCTCTGTTTCAAATGACAACTAATGCAAACAACAACAAAATAAACATTGTTGTTCTTGGACATATCATATAGTCATGGTTGGACCTTCTCACATCTAATTTGAGAAATAATTCAGGACAAACAGCTGAAGAAATTTGTTCAATTTTTATACTGAAACATACAGTATATTGATCACCTGAAGAGCAAAAACGTACAGCAAGAAGAAGTTGCCGATGTCACATCTGGACATGTAACTGTATTTTCTGAGTATTTTCTGAGTTACTACCAGTAGCATTTATAGCCAAAGCAGATCTATAACTAATAGTTATGCTTGCCAATAGCTATATATATAACATCAAACTCTTGTTTGTGACAGATCTTATCATATTTATATATTGTATAAAAGCCACCATTGAATCTAGATTTATAGAGAGAATAGCGTACCTATCTTGGATTAAAGTAGTATATTGTTGTTGCTGTCACTGTTATTATTTGATTACAGTAAGTGTATATGTAATCTAACATTGCTGCTTAATTATCTGGGCTTCTTGTGTAAGCTGTAATTGTACCAAACCTCTTAGGAATAAGCAAGCAGCCAAAAAGCATACTTCTGATTTTAGTGTCAAGTTTACTAATGGAAAAACACAACCTGTATGTTGCAATTTCTTCTTTTCCAGGAGGAGAATCTGCATCTGAGGCTAAGTCTGTATTTTTAAGGAAGAAATAATTAATTTGCACCAAATTGATATCTAACTTCTGTTTACATTCTTTAGTAGATTAAAGGTTTGTTTTCTGTAGAAAGTTGCAAGTTCATAATTTTTTCAGCAAGCTGACTATACAGACAAGTCAGCTGCAAACAAAAATAAGACCAGATTTTTTTAAGCAGTTAAAAATAGATCATATATCAACAAAGATGGACTATAATATTTGCCAGAAGGATAGTCAAAGTTTAGCTCACTAAGCTATGATATAATACTGCATATTTATTCTATATTTGGTTTACAACTGCAGATAATGAGCCTTATTAAGATACTGGATTGAAGATCAGGCACATTGTAGTTTTTCAACACTTAATCTTGCATTATCTTCAGCTTGCAAGATTCTGATCATTTAGCTTTCTCTAAATCAGATGCAAGTCACATGATCAAGTACAACTCTACAAAAGCTAACCAATAAAGCTTATATCCAGGAATTAAATTAATACAACTGATGGGTGCTACTTTGGGAAAGGGTGTATCAGACTTTAGTGTAAGGTGCATCATCAGGAGATAAAGGTAGTTTCCACAGACTTTGGCTAAAACACATCTTCCACTAGGTACAGAGTTTGTTTCCCAATTGATGTCATGGTAGTTAAAGTATAAAATATCATAATATACTTTTCTAAAAACTTACAAAAGTTTTAGAACATCTTGCAGAAACCATTTTCACATAATCTTGATCTGACCAAGAGAAAAGTCCACTGAGGAAAATGTTCCATTTCTCTCTTCCTAGTGTCAATGGTTCTTGTTCCCTTGTGATTAATTGTTAAAAGAAATTTTGTGACACGGTTGAAGCCCCAACTTCCTTTGTCAGGATCTTCTCAAGCTGTTTTATCACTCCCTGAGGCCAGACTGGCCCCGGCACCAGGCAGTCTGAGCCCCAACATGTACCTTAGAGGCCTGGAACATGTTTGTTTTGGTGTGAGACTTGGCTTAATTGGGGCTCAAAGGGAAACAACTCCTGAGGGTGGAGGGGAGGAGGGAGAAGAAGAAACTCAGCAGTGATGGACATATCCCTGAAGGCAAACATGCAGACTGTCCCTGTCCAGAAATATATGGCTACAAGGCAACTTTGCTGGGCTGATGGGTCTTAGAAATGCAAAAACTCTTTGACCTAAAATTGGCAGTCATCTGATGTCTTTGTTAAACTGGTGCCTCTGATATGGGGTTCATGATCAAGGCTTCTTCAGCAACAGAACTCACTAGAGAAAGGTCCCCATGTTCTAAATAGTTAGAACAGACAGACATTCCTTTGATATATTGGTTAACATTATAGAATATGGAGGATAACAGTGGACTCTCCAGACTGTGTCCTTGGTAGGGGGAAAATAAATAGGTACTTTTAATGATCCGGTTTTGAGAGGCTCAGCAAGGTAACACTTTTTGGGCAAATGAGCAAAGACAGATTTTCAAGCAATATGGAGCATATTTTTGGGAAATTGTTATATTTATAATAATTTCCAAGCCTGCTTCTTCTTTTTTCTTATTGCTCTGCTTTTGTGGCTGGGTTGCTTCTTTAATACTGTAGGATGCATTTGCAATTTTTTGCAATTAGTTATCATAAAATAAAGATGATAAAGTAGAAAAAAAGAATAGAAAGACATCTGGAACATAACAGAATAGAGCAGTATAGGCATAATGGAAGTGCTTTTTCACCCCGCTCAACTCTTCTCCATAGCTCTGTGAATTATTTATGTACAAGGCAAAGGAGACAATAAATCAGTGACTGTGCTTAACATGAGTTACTTCGTAAGCAAGGATGCCACAAGATTGCAGTTTGGTCTCCCAGAACACAGAAAATCAGTTATACAATTACATACTTGGATGCAGTCTTGTACAAAAAATGTTTCAAGCAACTGGAAAGGCCAATAACTAGGGAGCTCTTCTGTCATCAGATTAACAGATTTCCAGTAAATTATCTTCACTGAGAGTAAAAGATGCAAGTGAAAGAAATGGCACAATGGCGTTAGATGATACACTTTTTCACTTGTGGGATGCAGGGAAGAATATAGGTAGTCCCTATATTAGACAGCCTAGTTTGCATAAAATAGGCTGAGTGTGCTTGCTCTGAAATGCTTTATTGCATGCAACACAATCTCAAAATATACCCCAAAATGAATGGTAGTGTCCTTACTATTAGCAGAAAATGTTGCTACACTCCTCTCCTCTCCTCTCCTCTCCCCTTTCTTACTAAAAAGCATTGTGAGAAAATCTCAATTGACAAAAACATAATGGAGATGCTCAATATCAATATCTGTGGATCTACAAAGGGAAGTGAAAAGGCTAAAACATTTGTTGGATCATGTGTATTGGTACCAGATAATTTGTGATGAAAAGTAAGGATGATTTTAGAACAGGTTTTCCCAAACTTTGAAGTCTACCACTCTTGGAGAGATGCAGACAGAGTCTGGAAGAAACTTTTAGTTGTACATTGTTACAATAAATCCATATTTCCCAAATGTAATTGTATTGCTTTAATTCATTAGTGTTCTTTTTGGTGTTTGGATTTTTATGAGTACACTAAAGTTGGAATGTGATGACAAAAATATTATAAACCCTTGGTATAAAGGAATATAAAGGAATATTGTTGGTATAATCTAGCTTTATTACCTTATGTCATGCCTTTAATTTTGTTATCATATAGTTTTTTCTTTCTCTTTCTGTCTTGCAAAATGTTGTTACCCCAAAAGGAAGTATTTTGATGTGTAGGTATACTTGCATGCGTATTTCCAAAACAGCAATAAAACAATCATTTGCTTGTTTTTCTTTTAGAAAGTTTTAGGATTGTGCATAGCACTGTTTCTCCCCAAAGGGGAGAATCTTGATATTATCTTCTAAGAGGTTTATTGTTGTGTTATCTGCAGATTTGGTAATATTTTTAACTCAGCACCTATAGTATGGTACTTTGAATTTGATGTAGAATTGTTGATGTACACTAATTGGGTGTGTCTGTTCAACCAGTTCTGCGTCCATTTTTTGGTATGTAGTCCAATATTTTCTGCCAACCTCTTCATTAGAATCTCATGGGAAAGGGTGGCAAATACTTTGCCAAAATATACTGTTATGTCTGCTGCATTCCTGTGGTCAGTAAGCCACTCAGTCTATTGAAAATGGAGTTTAGAGTGGTTTTACATGATGTTATTGATAAACCCATGCTTGACTCCTGCCAAGCAATGTATTCTTTTCTAAATGCTTGTATGAAAGTTTATTCATCAAGTAACAAAGGGCCTACTGCTGACCTATTATGTATTTGCTGTGAACTGTATTGCATCATTTACTACAGGGAGACAGAATATCTTGCTAAATAACTGGAGAATGAACATAATGATAACATGATAATACAAGGTTTGCACTACATCCCAAAATGGGCAGACCTGAGGGGGCAGAGAAGCAGATGTCCACGATCTGTTTCCAAGAAACCCAACCTATCTGTGCAATCTATCTGGATCAGTCCTAAGGGAGTTAACTGATTGTAGCTGAGCATCGTTCAGAAGATCTCCAACCAATACAAAGGCAAACAATTGATACAAACTCAAGGTTAACCGCTCCAAATTCAATTGCAGAAAATACGACTTCAGCAACAGAGTGGTAAATGCCTGGAATACTCTACCTGACTCCATTGTTATTTCCTCAAACCCCCATAGCTTTAACCTTAAACTGTCTACTTTGGACCTCACACCATTCCTAAAAGGTCTGTAAGGGGGCATGCATAAGCGCACTAGCATGTCTACTGTCCCTGTCCTACTGTCCCCATTTATTTGTACTCATTTCATGTACTCATATCCATGTTTATACTTATGACTATTATTGTGTACATATTTGACAAACTAACTAAATAAATAATAAAGCCTGGAACTCAGGAAAAGCATAAGACTCATGGTTCTCTGTATCAAATTGTTTTATTTTATTTTTAATGCATTTCATTCAAACATAAGGCATGCTGAAAAAATGAATATCAGTTAACAGATTAATATTTCCACATGGGTACCACCTTAATTTATTGTAGCAAAAGCACCACCAACAAAAAAATAATAATCATGCTCTAAGTTACTGTAAAGTTTTTAATTGTTACTCTAGAAGTGATAATAAAAGTAGCATGAAATATGTAATAAAGCATTACTAGAGGCATAAGGTATATTGCTTGTTGGAAAATCTAGAGCAAGATACTTTTTGTGTTAGTTCCCTGCCAGAAACAATAGAACAAAGGGTGATTTACTTCCTAACATCATTTGCACACCGAAACATTTATTTAATATGCAATTGAAGTAAACACCTTTTGGCAGAAACAAAATATTTGGCCTGTGGCCTATGAGATTGTCTGAAGTAAAAAAGTGAGATTGAGCTGCTTATTGCTGTTGATTCCTAGGGAGGATCCTGCATGGCATAAGAATATATGGAGAATATATATTTTCCCCAAGAGTAACTTGTAAAAGATAAACACCTGGTTAAAAAAAAAAGGACAAGCAGCAACAGTTATTTGGGTGTTTTAAAAAAAAACAGGAAATAGGAGGAAAATTCAGTGTAAACTCTCTTCCCTTATTTCAAATGATCCAAAGCCCAGTGTCACCTCAAGGTTGTTGAAGTGGGCAAGTTCCCATGAGATCTAGAAATCCATCTCCATTCAGAGCTATCTAAAAGCTTCCTACTGTCGAAAAGGCCACTGAACTGTTCAAGCTACTCCTCCACCCTTACCCAGACATATTTTTGTGCACTAGAAGCAGCTGTTTTATGTTTTAGCTCTTGTGGTGCAGCACCAGGTTAATGTCTGGGTGAAAGTAATTGTTAACTAGGTTTAAAATAATTTTACTATTACAGTCACAGATAAATAAAACCTCCTAAGTCTTACATTCATTTCACCAAGATTCGAAATCATCTTTCTTTCTTTTTTTGTGTGAGCTATTTTGCAAGAAGTGAATTGGATTAACAGCAGCTGCGGACAAATCGTGTTATGCCTCTCTCATTACTATTCTTGCACAGCTCTTTAGAGGGTTGGGACCATGTGGAATGCATATTTTTAATGGTAACATTTGTTCTCATTTGGACTTCATAAACCTTAAACAGGGTGCATGAATTTTAAGATCACGGGTTTATAGTGGAAGGTATTTGGATGTAACGAATGGTTTTACTAGAGCTGGCACAGAGAAATAATACACAAAAATGCTTCACCTTTTTAACTCAGGGATATGCCCCATCACTTTCACACTGCTTAATATAGGAATTTATCTTCCCAAAAGCAATGCAAGGATCACCTTACTCGTATTCCCACCTAGGATAAATTGCAACCACACAGTCAATTGCAGCACAGCAATCATTATGGCTATTATCATTCTAAATGACATTAGGGAAGAAGGATCAATCTCATACTTGAGCAGAAGCAGATGGCTTTGGACCAATTAATCATATTGGCCCAATTAAACAATTTAGAGGGCTACTGCTATTTAATTTCTTTAATATACAGGTGGCCCTTGTTATCCACAATTCCACCACAGCTGGTTTTTTTTGGTTTTTTTTGCATATTCACACCAAAAAGATACTAGATGTTGGTAGTCATGCAAAAAAGTTTATCACGGAAAATGCAGAAGCAAGGTGCCCAACACTAAGAGGAAATAAGCAGCCATTTGTTCAATGATCCTTGAGTCCCAAAGTTACAAGAAAAAGAACAGAGAACAATAAAAAAATTATGTAAGATCTTTAACAAGAATTAAAGGGAAATGCTAGGGCTGCAATTACCTGTTGGGTTCATGAAATCATATTGGGAAAACTGGTTATGTTTGATGGTGCAAAGGAGAGCCTATTTATAGTTAAGGAAAACTGTTTTTAAGAGGTAATACAGGTAGTTCTTGACTTATGGCCACAATGGAGCCCAGAATTTATGTTGCTAAGTGAGAAATTTGTTAAGTGAATTTTGTCACATTTTATGAATTTTCTTGCCTCATTTGTTAAGTGAATCACTGCAGTTGTTAAATTAGTAACACAGTTGTTAAATGAATCTGGCTTCCCCCTTGATTGTGCTTGTCAGGTCGCACAAGATGGTCATATGCTCCCAGGACATAAATCACTTTTTCAATGCTGTTGTGACCTTGAACGATCACTAAACAAGCTGTTGTAAGTTGAAGACTACCTGTAGCAGTGCTGGAAATAACCATTGTCTTTCATTAGCCAGAAGAGAAACATCGATGAAATTAAATTCTATCACTTTGTTTCAGTTCCCATGTATAATTTATAGGAAACTGTTATTTTAAAAAAAAGTTTACAATACATGGGCTTCTTAAAGACCCAAGATTGACTGCAATCTTGGCTGGGATTTAAAATTATTGTACATTCTAAGTTGCAGCCAGTTCTCCTAGAACACAGATCCAAAGAGATAATTTCCTACTTTTTAGGAACCAATTTTCCAGGAGCTCTCATGGATAATTAGCAAATGGTTACAATACATCAGAATGTGTTATTAGACGTCAATGTGGAGTTGCTGTAGTGCAATAGGTAAAAAAAATCAAATAATAACCTGAATGTTTCTGTTTCTCAATACCTTTTAGTTTTTTATTTAAATACCCAGAAATCAAAACTTCTGGAACTGAATTGAATAGAATATCTGACAGGTATATGGTGGCCTAAAGCTATAAACTCTCTTCTAAATGCTCTTATTTGCAATATTGAGTTAATATTGAAATATCTTTGATTATGGCTGGAAGAATGAAAGAGAAGGTTGTAAATCCTTAGGTAAAGCACTATATAGCGTACATAAAAAGCAAATTCATCAGATATAATAATGCCTTCAATGTTATAACTTAAATATGTCAACAGGAAAAGAATATAATTCTTCAATTCTTTCCTTCCCAACCATTACAAATTGCTTCTAATGTTCTGTTTTCTTTCTCTTGCTCTGCAATAATCCAGAGAGATATAGCTAAATCATGGTAATGGACACTTCATTTGGTAATTCTAGGTATTACAGTCAGGTTAGATATTTTTTTCTGGCAAAAATTGGATCCTGAATAGTCTTCGTTTATAAAGCAGCCAGTACAGTTTGCTCTGAATTTATAGTAAATGCCATAAAACAAAGTTCATAAATGTATTGCATGTCTCTATTTTGTTCTGATAGTATAACCTCAGGCTCACATGACAAACCAAGAAAGGATTAAGAGTTGTAGACAGTAAGGCAGTTACTCATCCCCTTAATTCTCTGGTTGCTTTGTTTATTCAAGACATCTCCTTCAAACCCCCATTAAGAAACCCTATTATCCTGCCAATATCAAAACACATTAACCCTTTCCCTGCACGCTTTTCCTTGCAGAGTACACAGTTTTAGTTAGTCTGAGATGAGTTGCCCAAACATTGGGGCTTTCTATGCTAATGCAAACTAGACACAGATTATATGGGTGAATGGGATGGAGGATCGGTACAAGTTTGGTTAGCTAATGCCTTGGAATGTATTAAGTGGTGCCTGTCTGGGCACTGACTCCTCTATTCGGAAATCACTTTTAATTCCATAGCAAAGCCTTTAAGATCCTTGCAGGATTGTACCTTGTTCTCATATTTTGCCAGGCACATGGTCCAAATGACTGCCAACTTGTTACATGTTGAGCCTTCAGTTCAGCTTTTCCCAGGCAGAAGACTTTAATGTTAGCAACCATTGACTGTTGATTAGTTTGAAGTTTTCCTTTTTCTTCATTTTATTTTTATGTCTTCCCATTTTGGTATTGACATGCTATAATGTGTCATATGTTGCATTTGTGTGTTTCATTGTGTAAATTCAATTCCTTCTCAATGTACTGAGCAAGACGAGTATGTAATGGGTTATGAATTTGAAAATAGGTAAAAGGTAATACATTTACATGGAACCAACTTAAGGAAAGAGTGTCAACTCAACACATGATGGATTTATTGGCCAGCAGGTATTTGGATGTTTAGAATTTGTTGCTATAGTTAAAAAAATAAAGTCTGTTGAATGAGGTATCGTCTGATTTCATTGTTTATGCATATTTCAAATTCTTTTTTACCCAATGCATTAAATCTAGGCAATGCTCACCCCCCCCCCAATTTTATCACCATCCACATTAACATGAAATAACAAATACATAATGCTATGGCTTTTTTTAAAAAGATCATACAAAGGACACAAAGGGGATTTTCTACCTGAAATTGCAAGACTCCCAATATGTGGTGATCTCATAGGATTTTGGAACTTCATTATACAAGATTCAAGCCTGTGTAATCCACCACCACCCCTTAGGGAGATGTAGGCATGCACAAAATACATGCCCTTCTTTATCCCCATAAGTCCTACTGATCTATCATGAGGATGCAAAGATGTAAAATGGGTTACAGGCAGTGGTGAAATCCTTTTTTTTTTTTACTACAGGTTCTGTGGGCGTGTCTTGGAGGGTGTGGCAGGGGAAAGGATACTGCAAAATCTCCATTTCCACCCCACTCTGGGGCCACCAGAGGTGGTATTTGCCAGTTCTCCAAACTACTCAAAATTTCCGCTACTGGTTCTCCAGAACCTGTCAGAACCTGCTGCATTTCACCCCTGAGTGCAGGATTTAAGATTGAGATTTACTTTAACAGTTTCAGTCTGAAAGATATGTAGAATTCAGTAGAAGTAACAAAAGGATTGTTTGATAGTTGGGCAAAAAAAATTATAAAGGCAGAAAAGTTATAAAGACAACAAAGATGACTGAAGATGGATGATGACAAATATTTACTTTAAAAAAACGAAACGATCCTGGAATAATAATCCAAACACCTTCATTGGACTGACCTGGGAAGATTCTAGAGTAGATAATAAAGTAGTTTTTCTGTAACCATTTAGAGAATGTCATAGTTATTATCACAAACCATCCCTCTACCGATTTGCCAGGAAAATATCATGCCTGACAATTTGTCAGGAACAATCTTTCAAAAATAGACTGGACAACCATTTGTATGAAATGGTATAGGGTTTCTTGCTTGAGCTTGGGGGTGATTAGAAGATCTCAAGGTCCCTTCCAACTCTATTATTCTATTTTCTATATTCAGACTAATCTGATCTTTTTATTGGTAAATTCCTTAGCACTGTGTTTCCCTGAAAACAAGAATACATTTTCTTTTCTTTTGGGCCCCAAAATAAGTGCTAGGGTTTATTTTCAGGGCTGTCTTATATTTTCCATGTAGGAGATGCCCACTTCTTCTGCTTGCTCACGGAGAGGCAGGAGGTCATATGGCGTGCTAGTACCACCACCACCACCACGAGGAGGGGGGTGGAGCTTCCCCATGAGCCCAGCACCATCTTACCTCAGGACCCCCACATGCAGGCCATCCATGCCCTGACACTTGCCTCACCATGGCATGGCCATGGCAACAACACACCGCTCAGCCTCCTGCTCCATTGCAGCCACAAGCAAGCAGAAGAAGTGCGCTGATGGCCCTGTGGACTCCTTCTGTACATGGCTGCCAGTGCTTCCATCGTGAAGCAGGTGTCGGGGCATGGATGGCCTGCCTGTGGGGCCTCTGAGGTAAGCCAGTAAGGGGAGTGTGGGGCAACTCCATCCCTTTGCCTCACAGCTGCAGCACCACAAACAATCAGACAAAATTGGCAGACGCCCGACTGCACAGGCTCTTAAGTAGAACTTATTTTGTAAATAAGGCTTATATTAGGCACACATGTAAAAAGCATGCTATGGCTTATTATCGAGATAGGGCTTATTTTGGGGAAATTGGGTAAACTATAGGAAGGTTTGTGTTTGACAAATGCTTTGTAACATTCTGATTCAGAAGTTAGTTAAAAGTCCTTAAGATGGCATGAAAATTAAGTGGTTATTTAACAGGACTGCAAAATTATAAACTTTCCACAATGGGCAAAAATCAAAAACAAAGTAGCAATAGCAATATCACTTAGACTTATATATAGCTTTATAGTGCTTTACAGCCCTCTCTAAGCAGTTTACAGAGTCAGCATATTGCCATCGACAATCTGGGGCCTCATTTTACTGACCTTGGAAAAATGGAAGGCTGAGTCAACCTTGAACCTGGTGAGATTTGAACTGCCAAATTGAAGGCAGCCAGCAGTCAGCAGAAGTAGCCTGCAGTACTGCACTCTAACCACTACACCACCATGGCTCATAAGTAGTGATTTTCATATCCTTAAAGCAGGTATATCTTTTTCCAGGCTACAGAAGCCAATTATCTCAGCATTGCATGTACATGGACTAGTATTTTTCTTCACTTAGAAGAAAGTATCTTCTGTTTTTCTAATGACAAAGTATACCTTGAGGAAAATCTGAGCAATATAAAGTTATGCACTTAGTAAAAGAATAAAGAACATAAACCTTGTAATAATATCAAGTGTCCCCAGATGACCTTGACTCCTGTCCTTCACTAGAAGGTTTTACATGGTTTTATTTTATTGGTGACAATGCAGAAATAGTTTACCATGATTGCCTTCAGAGATGATGACTGTTCTTATTATTATTTCTTGTGTGGTGGCTAGAAACTAAATCCTACAAAGAGAGATGGACAGGACAGGAAATGTTTTACCATGAGAAAAAGAAGACTAGTGAGCAAGTTGATGCACTTTTTTTAAGGACCTCATCTATGATGGCAACATGCTGAGCTGTAGTTTATACCCTCCCGTCCTTTGTGAGATGCTGAAAATCTTAACGAGACTGCTCATTAAAAATAATTGGTAAGCATAAATGTTAATTAAGTTCTCTACTAAGTTTAGAATGTTAGGATGACAACTTGCCTCATAAACACACAGAAACAAGCTTCCCTTCCACTATCTTGCCTTTCTCTAAAAGAGCTGGAAAAATGCAGGCTATGCAAAATTATTTAGGAAATTCAGAAAGCAAAAACTGGGGAAGTTTAGCTTTAGGTCAGAATCAAGAGAGAAATAACATATAAACTGGGCATAAGAAAAGTTGATTTTGAAAATGAGGCACAAAGGAATTTGCAACCTATTATTGAGTAAAGATGGCTCACCTTTAATCAATTTCAGTTCTATCAGTTTCATAGAATCATAGAACTGAGGAGTTTGAAGGGACCACTTTAATTTACCAACCTGAAATATAGAGGAAAACCAATTAAACCACACAGGGCAGGTAGCTCTCCAGACCTTTCTTAATTATCTCCATATATGGAGAACCTACAACCTCCACGTACCAGAGTAAAAGACGCACCTTAGTTTTTGAGGAGGAAAATAGGGGGGGAATCTGCCTACCAGATATTCATCTGGCTAGCGTCCTTAGTCTGGTCAGCTTCATCACATTATTTTATCCCCTGGTTAGTGCTGAAAAAAAGCTTCTAAAGCACAGCTGATAGAGAGAAGCATTGAAAAAATGCCTGAAAAGCTGGGAAGATCGTTAGCACCTTATTAGGGCTGGAAAAAAACTTCTTCGGAGGGAGTAGCAATGAAAAAAGCCTGCAAAGCTGGGAAGATCACTAGCACCTCATTAGGACTGGAAAAAAAGCTTCAAAAAAGCTACATTCAGAGCATAAGACACACCCAAATTATCAGCCTCTTTTGGGGGGGGGGAGTGTGTCTTATACTCCAAAAAATACGGTAGTTATTTGCACTTACACATTTTCTTTGAATTGTCTATCTTGGTTTCTATGATTGAAATTGAGTTGGTCAATTATTTTCTCAATGAGCTGTTTTGCTCGATTTCAATTGCCTACAGTTACGATTATGATTGAGGTAGGATAAATATTAATTCATATAGCTTAAATGATATACATTTTATTTTTGCTAATTGTTTTACTATATAATACTTTGCATTTCAGTCCAAAGCTGATGATTGTCAAGGGAAATTTGTTGCTAGGACACAAAGAGAAACTTTGCAAATGAAACTGAGGGCAATGGCTGTGATGAATGACAAGAGGGTAATGGTGGAAACCTGTGAGGGTTGAGGTTAAACAGCAATGCTGCAACACCAGAATCAGGGACAAAGACCAGGGCTGGGGACTAGAGAATGCTGGAGTTGTCAGATTTGGTCACCACACTACAAAAAGATGTTGAGACTCTAGAAAAAGTGCAGAGGAGAGCAACCAATTGTTAGCATTCCAGATATCATCTCTGATCAAATCAGACTCTAAGGCAAAGCATTCCTCAAAGTTCCAATTTATTCGGACAAATATGTTGGCACAAACTGTTGAAACCCAAATCTGAAGATTTACAGGTTTCCACCCCTTAGTTGAAAGTTCCAGATCCTGCCCTCACACCCACAAGTCACATGGTCCAATCTCTCTCTGCCATGCTGGCAGATGCCCCCACCTCGTTCCGGTCTGGTGTGAAGACAAAGGATGACCTTGGCTTACTAGAAAGAATGTAAACATGGCTACATGTCTCCAACTCCACACTATACCTCCTCCCATTTACCCACAACAGAAAAATGCATAGTAGACTAGCTGAAAGTGTGGCAGGCCAAAATGCAGGCCTGACAGGTGCTTGCATCATAATGCTGCTGTACTGATGTTGCCAATGTGATCACTCTTACCTATAGATACTGCTGTTTTTGTTCCTATCTGCTTAGCTGTAAGGAATGATAGCCAGAGCCAGACATGAAGATCTCAATCCCCTGTTTTATTGATCAAGCCTATACAAAGGAATCTTCTCAGACTGACGATTGGCACCTGGGTGAGACTTAATTTGATTTCTTCCCCTGGCTCAGCCAGTTTTGCTTCCTACATCAATAGAGCTTATACATTTGTACTTCCCAATACATTCCCTTCCCTGCCACTGGGATGTTCAGCTTTTCTTCATTCTAGCTATTTTTCCATTCATCCCAGTCAAAGCTGCAGAACTATCACATACAGAGAAAGAGTCAGCCATCCTATAATCTACCTCTAGCGAGCTGCTTATTCTTGTATCTTAATTTGTATGTTCCTTTAAATTTTAAGGATTTACTTTATACTTTACTTTTTGTTTTTACTTTTTTTGGCTTTTCTTTACAAGTAAAAAATAGTGAAATACGAAAAGACTGAAATCTGTTTCTTGGTGCTTTGCCATATGGGCTTTAATGGAATCTACTGGGGAAGTGCTAGTGGCCACTATCTCAAAAGAAATTCTATTATTACCTTATTGCAGGGAACAATTCATTGCAGAAAGCAACAATTATTAACCCAGGAAACTTAGTACATATACATTGATTTTCTAAAACATATAAATTCTCTTTCTAAATCTTATTTTCTGTGTTTCTTCTTCTGTGAGTTTTCTTATTAATTGCTATGAATTTACTGTATTACTTAATGGGATTATAGCTCATTCTATGAACCTTGTTTTAGATTTGCATTTGCAGTCTACTCAGACAATGAAATGCACCCCAAAAAGAGGTTTAATAATACAATTCTTGTCATCCAAACCCATCCAAGCATATTGATCTAGATCAAGTATATGAATATGTAAGAAACCAAACCATTTGAACAACCAATCAACAAGAGAACCAATCAGTTGATCAGAATTTAAATATAGATCCAAACAAACAATAATTAAAATGACCAACTGACCACACTGGCACATAAGACATTTTATAAGCTAAAGAGAATAGGACAAGAAAATCCTGCTGCTGATGTTAACTAGCCTGGTAATGAACTGTTCAGAAACTAAATTGAAACAAGCTTGGAGAGCAAATTACTATCTATCTTATCTGTTTTTCTGGGGGGAAGAGAGATTGGCTTTTGAGATTGGTTTTATAACATTCAATCAATCAGCAATTGATAAGAAAAGGTATAAAGAAACAAATGTGGATATTTGATCTGGGACTAACAGGGCTAATATTTGGAATGATTTTGGATTGAAGCCATGGTAAATTTTCTATGAGTTGATTACAATAACAATTTCTTATCAGAAGATTTTGGAATTTCAGTTTTGTTCAGAATTGTTATTACCTTTAAATATGTTTATTATTGTTTTTCTGGTACTAGTTTCTTATTAATATAGTTTATAGATGGCAGACTTACAATTTGTAAATAAACTTAGTATTTAATACTATAAAATATTTGGCCTGTTTTGTAAATGGTGGAAAACTAACAGTGATGTATTATATTAATCAGCATTCAACTAGGGAGAATGTTTTGTGTATACACATTTGTCTTTTTTCTTTTTTTTAATATACTGTTTTTTTAAAGGTATTTTTTTTGTTGTGGGCTTTTTTAATCCTTTGTCCTTTTAAAAAAAATGTGGCATTTTGTATTTTAACCTTCTTTGAATAAATTTAAAAAATTTCCAGGAAAAAAAAGGAAGTAGGATGGATAAAATGTGAGGTTAGTGGTTGGTTCAAGTACAATTGAATTGAATTTAATCAGTATTTAGCTAAGGAGAATGTTACCTGACAGTACTCTGATATGCCTATCCTGCATTTATTTCTTCCTTGGCCTGATACTCTCTTCATTCTGTTTATGCTTTACACTTCTTTTTGTTTACTATTCTCTCCACATATCAATATGCCACTTCCCTGCAGTTATGCCATGCAGTTTTCTCTTAAATGACATATGGAGAATCAAACCATGGTGTCTTACTTTTTGTTCCTGGAATTCTCAAAAGATTAGCATCTGCAGCTTTTGCATTTCTTCTTCTTCTTTGTGTTATATCTGACATCTGTAACAGCAAATCTCATTATCTCTGCAGTAGCTTCTAACCATTAACTACACAGCCCCATGTACTTCTTTATAATGAATTTAGCTCTTCAGGACTTAGGCATTTTTTCAGTCATTGTTCCCGATTCCATGATAAATTATGTCACCAGACACATCTCTTACTTTGTTTGTGTTACTCAATACTTTTTCTTTCTCTCCTTTGAAGTTTCTGATTTCTCCCTCCTGACAGTAATGGTATATGATCAGTATATTGCCATTTGCTATCCCCTGCACTATGAGATGGTAGTGACTTGGGAAACCTGCACTGAAATAATAGTTCTGGTGTGGGTTACAGGAATTCTGTATGCAACGTTGCAAACCAGGTTTTATTGTGTAACTATTTTCATTCCACTAGGTTTCTATCAGTTTCCTGATCTTTCTTTTCTCCCTTTTCTCTTTGTAATTTGCAGAATTATTTTCAACCTCTGCATTAATAATGTGGGCATACCTAGCCAAGGTCAAGCTCTTCTCCTACCTGTAGCATGTAGAATAGAGGTTAGGATTTTTTTTTAAACTGGAGGTAAAAGAGACTCACAAATGATGAAATATGTACCAGGGAGATCTTCTCACTTGGTTCGTGTTTCTCTTCTCACAATGCACATTGTAGCCCCCCATTCTGTTAACAATATGAATTATTATTATTCTGTGGGATATGATAACTGGTCATAAGGGTAAAAGTTCCCCTTGTACATATGTGCTAGTTGTTCCTAACTCTAGGGGATGATGTTTATCTCTGCTTCAAATCTGAAGAGTCAGCGCTGTCTGAAGATATCTCCATGGTCATGTGGCTGGCATGATTAAATGCCGAAGGCACACAGAACAATGTTACCTTCCCACCAAAGGTGGTCCCTGTTTTTTCTACTTATATTTTTACATGCTTTTGAACTGCTAGATTGGCAGAAGGTGGTGCTAGGGCAGGGATGGCGAACTTATGGCACGCATGCCACAGGTGGCACGTGGAGTCATTTCTGAGGGTACACGAGGCGCTGCCCTGTCAGCTGCAGCACGCTTGCGTGCGCTAGCCAGCTGATTTTCAGCCTTGATTTTTGGCCATTTTTTCACCCTCTGAGGCTTCAGGACGTTTCCCTGAAGCCCCCGGAGGGTTTAAAACGGCCCAGCAGACAAATCAAAGTCACTTCCGGTTAGCCCATTGGGTTGTTTTTTACCCTCTGTAGGCTTCAGGATGCTTCCCTGAAGCCCCTGGAGGGTTTAAAAAGGCCCAGCAGGCAAATTGACATCACTTCCAGTTTGCCTGTTGGGCGGTTTTTTACCCTCCGGAGGCTTCAGGACGCTTCCCTGAAGGCTCCAGAGGCTTGGCTGACTTCTCCCAAAATTATATCATTTTTTAATTTAACAATGTTTCATTAACTACATATTCAAGAGGTTTGTATATGTGTATTAGTTTAAATACTTTTTATTCTGTTTTTAGCCTAAAATCTCTTAGGAAAACTGAGAAAAAGAAATCACCTCTATCATTTACATAAAGACACAATAATGCAGATAAATGCACACTCAAAGAAAAAATATACAAGTGGAAATTTCTGCTCTCAAAATTTCCAAGTAAAAGAGCATATTAACTCATTATTTATTTGCTAGATATACATTTATCTTAATGCTGAGCTTGAAACTCAACATTAAGAAAATTAAGATCATGGCATCCAGCCCTCTAAATTCCTGGCAAATAGATGGGGAAGAAATGGAGGTAGTGACAGATTTTATTTTCCTGGGCTCCAAGATCACCACAGA
>JANHFT010001885.1:183427-197382 GCA_032467955.1 Pseudoxenodon macrops | reverse complement strand
GAATGCACTACCTGACTCTGTGGTTTCATCCCCAAATCCCCAAAATTTTAACCTTAGACTGTCTACTGTTGACCTCATCTCATTCCATAGAGGTCTCTAAGGGGCGTGCATAAGCACACCACCATGCCTACTGTCCCTGTCCTAATGTTCCCTTTTATTCATATTCATTTCATATATTCAAATCATGTTTATACTTATATATATATATTATCTAATACGTGCTTGACAAAATAAATAAAATAAAATAAATAAATAAATAAATAAATAGACCAACTCATTTGCCATAGTCCTCTCATAGATTTTGTGGTAGATAGATGTACTAGGAGTCCCTATCTCACTTTTCTAAAAATAGGACTCTCTACAGAGGATGTAGTATTATTAACTACACTGACCCTAATGTGGAATGCACATATTACTTATTTATTGCTAGATAGCCTCTATGGTGTCTCTCCTTATTTTATTCCCATAAGGTATGAAGTAGGTTGGCCTATGAGAGAGTGACTGTCACCAAATCTTCAAAGTTCCTCCAGGTCAAGTGAGTATTTGAAATGGGGTTTCTGTACTCCAAAATACACACATTCAACACACTCCTTCTGAACTCGGCCTGTTCATCCAGTATAATAACTGCAATTACTATGAATTATAAGAAAAACAACAACAGCAGCAGCAATATAGAGGAAGGCTTCACTTTGGACCGGGGCAGTGGAGGAGGAGCAGGGAACAGGATCTTGGATAGTAAAGACTGAATTACAAGTTAGAGAAAATAGGCGAGGCTGGATTCCAAGCTGGGATTAGGTCTGGTGATGGGATGAATAATGAAGACGTGGGAGGGCAACAAAGGCACAGGACTCAGATACACTTAATGGCTGTGTACCAGCAGAATGTGGAGGGGAGGAATAGAGAGAAATGAGAACAAGAGGCTCAGTAGGATACAATTCAGGATTGGAAAGAGGAAGAAATTTAGGGAATTTGGTTGTGATGTGCCTAGAGGCTCTTCCAATTTTCTTAAAAAACAAACGGTTGGAACCATTTTAGTTTTTTTTTAATTCCAGACAATCAGAGCCGAAATACTGGCTTTGTTAAAAAACAGCGGGCCTATGGCACCCTATTTTGTATGTAACTAATTACTCCTAATATCAGGTTTAATTATCTTAATTTTGTGATTAACGTTATCACCCATGCTTTAATTAGCATCTTGAGGAAATTATTAGTTCCAATTTAAAATGAATAAAGCTGGGCTGCATAGGATATGTAGACGATCACATTGCAGGCACTCAGACAGCAAAGTGCAAATTAGGCATGCTCAATCATAATGAATTAAGGGAACGTTCTAGAAAAAGAAGCAGCAGAATCTCTGAGTGATATTTTATCTTCCCATAAATTAAAGAAATCATGAAGCGTGGGGGAGGGGGGAAAGATGTTGAGGGAGTGCCTCAGGCAGTTTTCCTATATTCAAGCTGCTTTCATGTAGAGGCTGGCACAAATGATGATTTTGATGGCATCCAGAGCACTACATTTACTCATCAAGTGTGGGTCGATCAGACATAGATACCCCAGATAGCATTTTTATTGCTGGCTTCTTGCTATTCTCTGGGAGTGAAACTGCAGCATCTTCCTAATGGAGAAATACTGTGTTCCAGCCAATGAGAATTATTGTTCAGCCTATTACAAATTAAAGTTGTGCAAATATCACGCCCTCTTCTTGAAAAAAAGATATACATTATTTTGCTGTTTGACTATTTCTATTCATTTTTAAAAACCTCAAGATTTCAATTGCTATATAGCAGAATTATCATACAAATGCAGTGTAGGATGAAGGTTTCCAGAAGAAACTCTCCCTCCCTCTCTCTCTCCCTCTCTCTTTCTTCCCATCTCCCTCCCTCCCTCGCTCTCTCCATCTCTTGTCTCTCCCTCTCCTTTTCTTCCCATCTCTCTCTCTCTCTCTCTCTCTCTCTCTCTCACACACACATATGTTTAAAGGCAGCAAACAAGAAACAGCAATGGAATTAAGTTGCATTAATTAATGCACAAGATAGAGACTTTAACAAGAATAATAAGTATTGTATATCCTTGAATTAATTGAATAGATTGTAAATTATAAAGTGTGAACTGTCAGAACTTATTCACAAAGCTAATATGTCCCTCCACAACTGTCACATCTGTAGGTGACTATGTAACATGTAAAACTAGCCAATGAGTTGGCATTTAAAATAGTCCTGCTTTGCTAGAACACACCAATGTTTGGGTGAACCAGTAATTTTTTCCAGCTATCTCCAAAAAGTGTCAGAAGATAAATTATTTTAGAAGACCCATTATTTTGCCAGCGTTTCCTAATCTAGAGTTTTTCTTTTGTGCCTCTGTAAGGTTAGAGAGAACTACCATGTGTGGGCTGGAAAAATCCAGACTATCACTAGATGGTAGGAAAGGATTTTCCATACAGCTTCTCTTTTTTACCTTCTAGTGCAGGGTCATCAACCTTTCGGACCTCAGGACCACTAACTTCATAATTTTAAATCCCGCGGACCACTAATATGATCTGGCTAATGACTGGTTGGGTGAGCATGGCTAGGTGGTCATGTAACTGGGTGCGTGTGGCCAACTCAATGTAACTCATGTTGAGGGGCACCTCGTCAGATTCTACTCGCCCCTCCCCTCCCGGGCTCCTTAGGGCCCCAACAGGAACCAGTTGTTGGAGCTAAGCAGCCACCATGAGAAAGAGTCAGTAAAACAGCTGGCTCAGTCTAAATTGGATCTGACCAAATAGGAGGCTCACTGAGAACTATGAGCATAGGCTTTCCAACCAGATGGAAGACCTGCAGTAGTGCAAGGCCAGGTACCGGCACCTGGAGTTGCAGTGGGCTGAGATGATCAGCCAGTTCCAGGACATGAAATAGGAGACCACAAGTTTTAGGCACATTTTAGGCATGAAATCAGCTGGATGACTCTGGGCCTGTCATTTTCAGCCCCATTAAGAAGAGAAGGGCAAACCACTTCTAAAATCTTGCCAAGAAAACTGCACTTATTAGTCCAGGCAGTCACCAGGAATCAACATTCATTCAAAAGTCCACAAAGCAAACAATAAAATCTTTCATTTGCTTATAGACTGGTTGGATGTATGTTTGTCTCTGCTCATAATCTTACCCATCCTCCAACAAGATGTTCTTTCAGATCTAAAAATTAGGTTTTTTTAAAGTGAAAATTAGTGATGATTTTGGAATTCTGAAGTTAGATATGAGTTAGATATCTGCACTCCAGAAAACAAGCCTTTATAAACTTAGCAAAAAACATTCTGAAGATTGAGATTGGAATATAGTGGTATTAGCATAACCTTTTGCTAAGTGTCCACTTGTAGCCTGTTTTACCTTGTATTCTTCTGAAGAAAGGCAAAACACAAAGAAAGCTTACATGAAAGTCTTAAGCACTATTGAGTCATCCTCTTGGTGATCTTTCATCAGGTATCCTGAAAAATAGAAATTAAAGTCTATACAAAGATTTAAAGTAAAATACTTATTTCTCATTGGGGAATATTGTAATTTGTTCAGATGAAGTACCGGTAGCTATTTTATCACAACCAGGTCCAGGTCATCATTGCCATTAATGTTTGGCTATTTTTTCGGGAGAGGGAGATAAAACGCTTTCTCAGCTTTTCCAGAGATTAAGGTAGGATTTTTCATGCACAAATTTTCGGCCTCCAGGAGCCAATCCACCCAAATTTAAGATATTGATTTGTGATGAGTAACTCATGGCATCTTAATACCATGGTAATACCATAATATCAAGGGATATGCAGTAATAGGCTTAATGGTCATATTATTAGGGCATTCTCTTCCTTTCCAAAGCAGCAAACATTCAAGGATAATACACCAGATGAAATAATTAACATTTGGTGGCATTTTATATATTCATAATTAGGTATCTAAGGCAGCCATCTCAATTTGCCTGATCTTATGGTTGGATTAGAGCTACAATTTACAGTAGAGATTTTAAATCAAAGTTCTCCAGCGTAATGGCTAGAGTAAAATTGTTAGGATCTTTTGTCCAGAAACCATGCTATCAAAAATTACATAAATCCAGTAATAACAAAGTGTACATATGTTATTACTTTTGATGGACACTAATGCTTAAAAAACTGTGATCATGTCCTATTGCCATTTATATAAATATGATAGAAAAATCCTGAGATCTTCACATCAGTTCCATGGTACTCCTTTTAAACTTGATTTTTTACTGCTCTCTTCATTACCTGTTTCCTGCTGATCCATATGGCTTCCTTCCTTTGCTAATGAAATTTAAACAGCAACAGCTGTTTAGTGTCACACTGGCCTTTCTAGGGTAGCTAGATGAGGGACATTTTCACTTCTCTCTTAATTTTTTCCTTCAGCATTTAACTAAGTGCTTATTTTAATAATGCCACACCAAAAAGTATGTTAATTTTCTACCAGATACATTGCTTCTAGTCACTAGGGAGTAGCCATTTTTGCCAAAAAACGATAGTGATTTTTCATGACCATGGAATCCTAAAATTGCCTCTTTTATGGTGCTGTCATATGCCATCTGAAGTAGGACTTCAGGGAATGTCATCAGAATAAGGCAGTTTGGCAGATGTTCAGGGGGCCACTGGAGTACCTAGAAATGCTCCATTTGAATGGCAGGATGATAAACCTTTACATTTTAATTATCAGATGTTTCAGCTCCATGGAGGATTTCCCTAGAAATTGTTAAGGCCGTCTGATATAATTGCTGTTGCCTTTTCTTTAATAAGAACATTGAGCCAGTGCTGTTGATCTGCTATTCTTATTCTTATGTGAAGCCCTTATTCCCAAGGATAACTTATACTTGTCCCATTTTCCAAGTCATTCCCTAACAATAGCACAAATTATGTAAATTTATTTTCATTAATGAATTCATTATTTATGAATTATGTCATTTTAAATTTTCATTCATTTAATTTGACCAATATGGCGTAAGTCTCTTATTTCAGAATATAACCATTTTACTCAATGATGTATAAACATGACTAGATAGTGTATATCTTTCTTTGAAAATGTTTGATGTGGCAATCCCATCTTCAGCTTTGCATTTTTATCTCTCCCTCGTTTGCCTCTACTATTCAAAGGCAGATTTTTTCCCATGAATTTCACTTATAGCAATTTTAATCCAAATCAAATACTTACATATTTAAAAGCCACCCACAGCATCTTAATATGGTAGACAACAGATGGAATCGACAGTTTTAATACGGAACAACTAACATCATCTCCCAGTCTACTCTTCTGTATTGGATTTCAAACAACTGATATCAGTTTGGACATGTATAGATATGGGGCCTGCATTTAAAGTCAGAAATTCAATCAATAGACTGTCTCTCAACAGAGTTTACAAGATTTGATCAGTTAGAAGTGACCATCTGGCCTAATCCTGGGAGTTCTGAAGTCTCGTGTAGATCTTCTTCACTAATGTAATTTTTATTTGGTTAACATTAATAAACTATAGCAAACCCTGCAGATCTCACACTCTGGAGCTGTAACTCAATTTTTGGCTTTTATATGAGTCAAGTCAAACATCTGCTTCTCTGAAGGGAGTGTACATGTAAGTGTGTGCGTAGGGAGACTAGTAAGAGCAACGTGATGCACGCATGAGGCATACTAGTTTTGAAGGCATTGTTTCTAAAAAGAGAATGGCAAACTGTGTGTTTTTTAGAAAAAATATATAAAAATGGTAAATTAGATTCAGAAACAAGGCAACTTGAACAACTGAAAGAAAAACCTAGTGAGTTAAGCTTTTACTTTTCTTTTTAAAGGACACTGATTATTTATGTATTTGGTTGACAATGAAATTAATTTTCACAGATCAGGGATTGTTAATTTGGACAACAATGTTGCATTCAACACCACTCCTGTAGGACCCCCTTCTCTAATAGGTCTTCAGACAGGACAGATGAGTACTTTATAATAAGCCTCTCATCCAGTGGTGGGTTACTACCGGTTCAGCCTGGTTTGGGTGAATTGGTAGCGGCAGCAGCGGGAGACTCTGCCCACCCACCCAGACATCATCACGGTCAATCTGCGCATGCGCAGAAGGTTATGCCCATGAACAGAAGCGCTGCTCACGTTCATGGTTCCGAACCAGTAGCGGAAGTAGTTGAAACCCACTACTGCTCTCATCCATTATTACTTGCTTTTATTTATATCCCACTTTTCATTCAGGAGCTCAAGACAGCATAAAATTACTGCCTCGCCTTATTTACCCCCACAAAAACAACTTTGTGATCTGGATAGGATGGAGACACAGTGAAGAGATCATTTTTTAAGGGGTGGGGGATAATGGGAGATATGTGTGTTTCTCATGCACACAGAAAATATGAATGACACAAAGCAGATTAGCTAGTGCTCTAGATAAAAATGAAGAGAAGCAAAACTATTATCCTAAACAATTGCAAATCACCTTTCCCCCCTGAGACAGCATTGGGAATTTTCTGTTGCAATTGATGTTGATCTTGTCATTGTTCACAGGTGTTTAAGTAGTATTCCAATTGTTTTGGGATTGCACCCAGGGCACTATTACCCTTGATACTATCTTTGCTTTCTTTTGCCATAGTCATTCTACTTCTATTTGCAATTCTTTGCATTCTGTGATTTTTCAGATATTTAGAGTGGATTTGGTATTTTTACCACCTATCCCAAGGACCTGGGACAGGCAGATGCTCTTGCTTAAAAGTACTATCACAAGATGTAAGCTTTTCCAAGTAAAGCTGCCTTTTGTAATTGACTGAAGGTGATTTTGTCAATGCCAATGGAGTCCAAGTGGGACTCCAGATGTTTAGGGATTGTACTCAGGGCACCTATTTAAATTATATCTGGAAAAATTAGTCTACTAAAAATATAAAACTAGTATCTTGTATTTGTACTATTGAAGAAATTTGTACACTTGAGATATTGATCTGATTTTAAAATTTTACTTATTTGAAATATTTGTTTTTATTTGTTTATAATTTTTTTAGTTAATTGATTTGAAATTGAAAAGCAAGCAAGATAACTTCTAATGAATTAAGTAGAAGGAAACATTTGGGGCAATGTTGCCCCTTAGATAGAGAATTGCATTATTTTCTGTTTAAAATATAAACCCCCACTTTCAATTTCCAATACCTTCTTTTCAGTGAAAGCATAAGACAAGTTTTAGGTAAAGCATAAAAACTGATTTATTTAGAATATTTTGATAGTATGTAAATAGTTGTATTGATTTTAATGATTTTCTTTATTTTTAATTTGATTTGAGATTTTTTTACATCATATATCATCTAGAATTTGAGGAACAAATGGTGCCTCTCGTGTAGTTGGATATAGAATTGCATTGACTAAAAAGTTGTACATAAACCATAAATACATTACGTTCAGAAAAGTCAAGACTTTTCTAGATAAAAGTGGATTGAAGAAAATCTTTAAAAAGCTAAAAGTAAAAGGCAGGCTGAGAAAACTGGACAAGGTTCATTCTGCATGCAGATACCCCATTTACAAATCCATAAAACAATTAGCACTGAACTAATGATATTGCTTAACAACTGTATTTTTGATTAATGCATCAATAATTTAACACAGTATTTGTTTAGTCTCCCCAGCTCCCCCTATTATTTACTGGCCTTGTCATGGCTTCTCATAGCTCACATGTTTTATAAAACATTTCCCAAGCTGTTATAAGGACTAGTTTGTTTTAATGCTCCGACATAACACAGCAAGAAGAGCTATTAACAGGATGATTAGCATAATCCATTGTGATCTATCAGCATCTAAAAGTTCAGCTCTGCAACTGAACAGGACTGGGAAATTGCTTTGAAGATTTTATGATACAATAACTATCCATTTGATAAGCAATTAAAAATATATTCTCAGACACTAAGAGGGAGGACAATGGGAACAGGAGGAATGTGGGGGTGCAGAGCAAAAGCCTCTTGCATGGAATATAGATTGCATTGCTGTTATTCCCTTGTCAGGCTGCACATTGCTGGAGGTCTTTAAAACCCCTTGATAACTCTTTGAGTCTGATTTTGACCTGCTAATCCAAGAGAGAAAGGTTATGGTGTTCTTATCCTTGACTAGGTGCATTGTTTGTTTGAAGCACTGAAGCTCTCTACAGGTCATCTGTCCTCAGTCTGCATTGGCTCCCTGGCTAGACTTTTTATTTTGGAAAGTAGGAAAGTCTGCTCTGAGGCAAGAGCAGCTCTAGCTATCTGTCTTTGTTCCTTCTCCAAAAGAAATGGCTGCTCTTGCTCCTGATTCTAGTGCTATAAACCAGTTCCCAAGGAACTTTTGAAAAATATTAGTGACCATGTACAACTTGCAAAACTGGGTATACCCACCACAAAGCAGACAGTGTTGTCAGGCTATTCGACTTCATAGACTTCATACAACATAATTTATTTCTTTACATACCGTATATTTCTAGCCTGAACTTCACTGATTTTCATCAGCACCAAAAAACAACAACAACACACACACACCTTCAACATCACAAGGTGAAATGGGGCTTTCAAGAAATAGTTTGTAGTCCAATGCAAAACAGAACCCCTCCTTCCATATCCACTTGTAGCAAAATATTCAGCAGGCAAAATGAGACAAGTCATTTTCACGTGTACTTAATGTTATCTTCCAACTTCTTTGACAATAACATAGAAACACTAAATTAAATAACTAACACAGTGCTGCCTTTTCAGAACAAACTCATCTGTTGTCTGATTGCTTAATGGTAGGGATGGCTCTTGAGACAAAGCACTTACATTCAGATACAAGCAAGGATTTATCCATCAAAACATGTGTGTATTTGCACATGTATGAGACAGAACGTCACAAGCATGCAAACAAGAAACATGCCTCTCAAGTTTGCATGGTTACAGTTCATTCTCCCCAAGAAAATCAACACTGCTGATTCCTTGCTACATAGCTGGAATATAAAACTTAGCCAATACATTGCCCTTGATTATATAAATGTATGCTTAGGCTTTGAATATATCCCACTTAGATACTTACCTCAGTACCTGGTCTCATTCTTTCAAAGATTCACATCTTTGCTAATACATAATGGTCAGGAAAAAATTAGTTAGACAACTTTACTGATATCTCTTTTTCAATGCCAGACCTAAAAACCTAAATTATTCCATTGTTTCTTCAAAGTATATATACCGTATATAAAAGGGTCATTTTTTAAATTGTGAAGTAGAGTAGCTTTTCTGCATTCTTCTGCCACAATGTTGCTACTTACTGTTTTTCTCAATTGTTGTTCGGCAGGGTTGATCTAGCATGGTGCCAACCATTCTCCTATTAAGGCAGTATTTGTATTGAGTGGAATCACTCATCAAATGATTCCAGGCTCTTTTCAAAACTCATTCAGGAATTGTCACAGATTCTATCCTAAGAACAAATGGAATATTTTGATAGGCATTCTAGTGCACTGTTTCAAGCGTGGCTGTTGACCATAAGAGCAGTACTTAGCATTTACATAACATCTTTCAAGTGTTCTAATGCAAATTGTTACAGAAGCAGTCTTCTGTAAAGCCTATAGGACAAAATTGAAACCTGAGTGCCTGTGGAATAATGTAGATTGAGCTTCATAGTTTACTTTGGAGAAAGAATGAACAAATTTTCCCCCTGCAATAGAGGAAGTGTTTATCTTAGATGCTTCCATTATCAGGTCAATGTAATCCCTCGCTTTTCACGTTTATTAGGACTAACGTTGCCAGTTGATCCCCAAAAAATAAGAATAAGAGTATAGGAATCAATATGTGTGACATCAGGAAGAGAAAAGAAATATAGAACTGCTCTTGTTTTGTTTCCATCAATTCCATCTCAAAACATATTACATATGTTTGATGTAAATATTACATCAAAACTTGATTTCTGAGCAGGCACCCAGAAGATGTTATAATGGTAGGATTTGAACCAATCACAAGAATTGAATAATATACTCTTTTTTAAAAAAAAGGAAAATTACATCATTGCCACTTAATGCACATGATTGAAAATTCTAGCTCACTGGAAGAAATTAGATTGGTGAGTTCAAATTATCTTTGTGCTCTTTAATATTATGATGTTACATAAGGGTGTAGGATAAGTCATGATAAAGCAATGTAGTAACATGGCAGCAACAATGTAATTGTGAATTGTTTTTCTATTGTGCAACTCTTTGCACTGCTCTAGCTCAGTACAATATTCTGCCTTAATCTGTTTTGTAGCAAAATTTGTAGAAACAAAATTTGTAGGAATAGTTACATTCATAGCTAATGTTTGAGGCAATGAACCATAACATGCAAATATACTTCTACTGCTATTATTGCTCCATCAAACTCCACCAAGTCTGTCTACTGTGTTGAGTTGGCATCTTGCATTAGATCCAAGCATTTTTGAGAACTATAGGGTGGCATTAGTAATTTGCCTAAACTAGAAAAAATATTGCCTATCTAGATTAGAACACATATTATCCTGCCAATGTATAGAATATATCTCTGTTTCCTTGGATTTATATTAAGGCATATATGAGCATGGAAAGCTGCTTAAGTGTATTAAAAGGAAATTTAGCATGAGATCTTCCTTCTATCAGGCTGCCTGGTGTTCAAGGATGTCTGCAGGAAGTGTGTTCAGGAAAGCCAAGATGGCGACCACAATCATGTGACTGAACTTTGAATCACTGAAATACTGAAAAGTGATTATGGGCTGAGTATATATTAGAGACACACCAGTCAAATATGTGAGTGAATGTCAGCAGATCTATCAAAGCATAGTGTGATTCACCATCAATTGTAAATAAGAAAAATATACACTTACATATATATCTGTACTTCACAAGTTTCACTGAATCTCCTCCAAGGTACTTGAAAATTAGCCTGAAAGGCTCACAATGACTGCTAGGAAGCAGGAAATCCTCAAACTCATAAACTCTGCCGGGACATAGAACTAAATATTTTATTTACAATATTACAGAAGGATCAATTTGACCCTCAACCTTTCAAAACCCAGCCACAGCATTTTTGTGAAGATGACCAGAAGCCTTATATAGCTCCAGCCCAGGAAGCGCAGTTCATTTAAGTGATAAATAGAGATAGCAAAGATGGCACCATTTGAATATGAGTGATCCAGCCATGAGAGAGGAAAGGAGAAAAGCAATGATGCTTCTTTTATCATAGCCATGTTACTGCTTTGACAACAGGTAGCACTATTACATATTCCCTTTCCACTTTAAAGCTCGTGTAATTTCCTTCCTCGTGTCTGGGTGATTTTATTCATTGTTTCCTTGCACTTGTGATTGATGTTCTGAGCTGCTAATCTCTCTGAGTGATAACTATTTTCATGTAAGTCCATGAGTCTATGACACAGGCAGCTCGACCAGGGCTATTGCTGACTACTTATTTTGTGCCTCATTTACATTTCAATCTCGGCCTCATGAATGTAAAACCCTAGCTGCAAATTAATAACAGGGAGAATATTAGACTGCTCTGGAGTGGGGGAACAATGCAAATCCACCCAAGCGCCGGGACTCGCCATTGTGTTCTGGGAGGGATTCATTTATTGGTCGGCGGTGAATGACATTACAGAAAATGGCATATCCAGAGTGACACAAATTTATTTCTGCATTCCCCCCCTGCATGCTCCAGTATATTTTCATAGAATCAGGGGGCTATTTGTCTAGGGACAATTTAGTTTCCATGAAAAATTTAAATGGTTTCTGTGGAGATAGTGGAGTGAAATTTAATTTGTTTCTCATTTACTACAGCAGGTATGAAAAGGAGAAAAATTGGATGTCTGATGGGCAGAAATTGGTGCTGTCCCTCCACATGCATCCCCAAAAGCCCAGTGGGCCTATATCATAGAGATTGAGCGAGCTGTTTCCCCCACCCCCCACCCTTAGAGAATGGTAACCTTAAACCAACTTAAAGGAAACCTTTGGGGAGGCTGCCAATCACCCTGAAAACAACATTCCCATCGATTCCTTGTCTGTGTGATTTATGGCTTCATTTTACGGTAATTGAGAATTAGTGAGAAGATTAGCAAGGCTCAACACTTCACCATGATATGCACACTAAGCACCGTAATTTGTCACTAAGGGATGTTGGACACTTTTTTAGTTACATGGGGTTCCCATCTAATTGAATTTGGGGATAACACGGAAATTAATTTGACACAGGAAAATTTTTTAATACACCCATCTCCCTCTATTGTAATGCACAGTGCCGGGCAGCAATGCAGGGGGAGCAATATTGATCCTGATCACTTTCAATTGTGGCCAGCTGAAGGATGGAATAACTCTAAATCTTATTTAAGCTCATATGAAAGCAGTTCATCTGCAGCAATCTGCAGCAGATAAAGAATATTACCTTTCATTTTGTCTGACTGCATCAAGATGAAGTTTTGAAAATTTACTTCTTGCAGCAAATATACCAAATGTCCAAAGTCAACAGTTACAATTCAATTACACAGCAGCTCTTGTGGGCTGTTTACAGGGTAATTTGCTACTTAGGCAGCAAATGAAAATACTAACTATACACAGCACCTAGAGAGAATTTGCTGCACGTAAAGATGAATAGAGGGTTGAATGGGGCACCCCAAAATAAATATGAGAAATAGCAAGTTCATTCGTGTTTAAATTGCTAGTTATAAGAAACTATAGGGTTTCTTATGGGATTATTTCAGGGTTATTAAGGATAGATTAGTAGTTATCTTTTCTCCTCCCAATGAAGACTTTTTAGCATTCTCTTCTAGCCAAGATCATAGTAACACCAACCAATACCAATTGGCTAAATTTCTCTTACTATCTTAATGCTCATTCCCAACATGAGGAGAGTAAGTTTTGATTAACAAAGGAAATTGATTTATCTAAGTCAAACTTGGCAACTTTAAGATGTGTAGATTCAACTCCCAGAATTCCCAACCTACTCATGGTCCAAGTGATAGGCAATTATTATATTGAAGTACAATACTATATAGATACTAATTTTAAATCTAGTGCATAAATCCCATAGATTTCAGACAGAACAAAGTTCAACAGCATTTATATATATTAATTCATTAATACCTGTGATGGCAAAAAAATTCTTCTGTAAATGATTGCTTTGATGGAGCTGTTGCTGATTATCTCAGCAAATGATACATTTTTTAGAATTTTTCAATCCTTGTTAATGTTTTCAACTGTGCATTATTCAAAATGCACTATGTAGTAAATAACATTTAGGATGACTGGATGGATAAATTTATTGAACAAAAAGTAGTGGGGGAAAATACTGGAATACATACTTAACATTCAGAAATATCAAGGGCTCACATGTAACTTAATTACACATACTTATTAAACAAATGTCAGGTTTTAATAATAGTTAAAGTTACTTTGAAATATATTTGTTACATAATGGAATCCATTAAACATGGTTTATAACCACTGCACCAAGCCACAGCCAAATGAATCATGTTATTATGTATAAATTCAGGCTTCATGAATCAGTCATTTCTTCCACAAGTTTAAAAAAATGAATATACAAAATGCTAAGCCATTATAAACCACAGAAAATGTATATTATGATTAAACAACTAAAGGCTGTGTATCTGACATGACCTCTGAATTCATTAAAACTGTCACCAGCAGCATCCACTGGTGTGTGTGTGTGTGTGTGTCAAAAATCAGTATGTGATTGTGGCTATGCAGTCAAAATTCCATCCCTCTTGATGTTCATGCAATGTTGATCTCTGGTTGTGACTGCCATCTTGAATTTTTTGACCCCCTCTTTTAAAGACTCCTATGTGCCAATGAGCAATGAGCCTGCCACTGTTTCAAATGTAATTAGTAGTTGGATGCTAAAGATGCATACAGTATTTCTCCAAGATACATACAGTATGCATCATATTTTTTTCAATCATGTTTTATTTTATTTTTATCCCCCCAACTCCCCAAACACAGCTTACAACATCAGTTGTCAGAGT
>JANHFT010001885.1:162983-175592 GCA_032467955.1 Pseudoxenodon macrops | reverse complement strand
TAATATCAGTGCAAATAATACAATATGTATAGTCTGACAATATCTACAACTGGAAGGATCATTCTCTGCAAAGCTGAAAGATAATACAATTTATTTATTTATTTCAATATTCAGAACCTGAAAGCAAGAAGAAAGAAATGAAAGCATGCATTTACAGTTAATCTCTTCAATTCTTTGAAATATCAAGTAGACTGACTATAAAGAATATTAGTCTACTGTCAGTTTCCTGGACACTAATCAGAAAGCATAATCTATTCTTTTGTTTCAAATTAAAACCAGTTGAATATATTTATACATCCACATACATGTACAGTATGGGCATAGCACGATTGCTTTGTCTGTCATCACCTAGGCCAACATGCCATTCCATAGTGCTGAGCTCATAAAGCCACAAAGAACTTCCTTGTTGTTATCTCAGGGCTACACATGTTACAATCACCATAGAAATGCTGCTATGAGACTTGAGAACAGAATAGCAGGCAAAAAAGCAGTTCTGGCATATTTCTAGAACCCTCATAATCTGCTATCCCATATTAATGAATTGGAAGAAGATTTAATAAAGTATAACCATAGGAGAGCAGTTAACAAAATATGTTTTATCATGATGTAAACAAACACAACTTCTATCAGGACACAAATAAGTAATGGGAGAGTTGATGTCCATGAAGTCACTGTGCATGCACTATTATTTGAATAGAATCTTGGTTTGCTTGAGGGTACCCATGAGTATAATGGTTTTCTGTATTGAACTGCACATAGTTACTGATATTTATTCTTCATTCAAAACTTAATAGTGGTTCATAGTCTGATATAATGTTATTCCCTTTATTGTTCATAATTAATTCATATGAGAAAACTGTAGCCTCCGTAATATTTTAATGTCTTATTTACTCATTTCTTATTCTTTTTATTTGTGTGTGTGTGTGTTTTAATTGTCTTTTTCTCTATTTAACCAACCATATTGTAACACCTACTATCTAACTCCTTGTAATATCAAAAATATAGCACAAATACAGAACATGGGATCATTATAATTTGGAGAATGATATTTGTAAACATACAGAAAAGGGGAAGGAGAGAGAGAGAGAGTCTCTGACAACAAACTGACATGTCTTAAATAATAAACAATGTTTTAATTTAACCTAGTATGACCTCAACAATAACATGAAAAATATATTTGGCCTATCGGTTATTGTCAAATGTGATTGTTTTTTCTCTATGAGAATCTGCAGTTCACCTAATGGAAATCAATAAAGATCATTATATTCTCAGAGTTGAATGATGGGTCCCTGTACCACCAAGATAATTCAAATCCTTGATTCACAACCTCTTTACAACTCATAATAACTCCATCATTGCCATAGTTTGACTGAACTTTATAAGAGTGTTTAAAACTTTGTAAATTACAGCAAGACACTGAAACTTCTTCCTGATTATATCACTCTTGGATCAAATAAAACTGGGAGCTAGCCAAGATAACTGCAGCATCAAAATTGATGTATTTATGCATGTGTGTATTTTTTTCATAAGGATATTTCTTTTCCACATTATTAGTAAAAAATCCATAAAGGCAGTTTATGAATTGACATATTTACTAGTTCATTTCTGTCTCGCCTCATCTACAAAGCTCTTCTGTACAATACCAAAGGCAGCTGGTTTTTCATCCTTTGAATCAGATCCAACACATACATTCCTAGTACAATATGTGAGTTGATTCAAATATGCAAATCAATTGCAATTTGATTTGGACACCCAAATCACTTCAGATGGAATCTCTATACCAGATGTTAATGATTTCGGAACCTTAAAATGCATATCTTAATACACAGAAAGTATCTGAATCAATTAAAATTTATATTATGATCCAAACTGGCACAGACGGGTTAAAATATTAAATATTTGTGCAAATTTACTCTACATCTCTCAAATAATTTTATTTATATAATTAGAGATAATAATAACAGATGATATATAGCAAAAAAGCCACATTTCAAAAAAGAAGCAGTTGTACCATTTTCCTGCTTGCTCTTATAAATGCATGGACATCAAACAAAATCTTTAGATGTTATCAGGATGAAATAATAAAGAGAATACATTAGAGTCTGGTGTAAACAAGAATTTGTAATCTATTATTATACGAAAATCAAGATAGACCTAAAAACACCACTACCCCTCTGATTCAAATAAGTTGTCATCTTCATGGAGAAACCCAAGCAGATTCTTCAATACAAATTCCTCTTCTTGAAGCTATGATTAATCACCAAATGGGAGAAATTAATAATGTGATAGTGATTTCCCAAAATTTCACTTTTCTTATAAAATAACGGTATATTTTTCAAGGCTCAACCTCAGGATTGTTAGTTTCTTATGTATTTAGTTAATTAGGACATCTTTAATGTACCTAAATGTTAGACAATGGTAAGATTGTTTCCATCTTTTTTATAAAGACCACGTATGTGCCTGACATTTTCACTGCGTTGCAAAGTATGATAATATCTTCTATACCATGTTTCATTTTTAAAACTAATTTTCCTACATTTTGTATTATCTTGGCTAGCAGTGCACTACTGAAACAAGTTACTAAAATTTCCATATAGTACACAATTATTTGTCAATAAGACTCACTGAAGTCAGTTACTTACCTTTCAGTAAATATTTAGAATAAAAGTTATACTTTCCTTCATAGCTGACAAGGAGGAAGATAAGAAAGAAAGAAAGAAAGAAAGAATGTTTGAAAAAATGCTGGAGGAAGTGACATTATGACTGCTATCACATCACTAGAGCTAAAATGATAAGGGGCTTTTTTGTATTTGTTTGCTTTTAAAAAAAGAATAAAACGTTCATTCTTGCAGTGATTACTGATGCTGGTAAGCTACCTTTCTTTTTGAATGTAAAATTGAACTAGCAGCCTTTGATCTGAACTACAGGCTGATCTGAATTCAAGAAAAGCTTGCTGCTAAACCACATTCCCATTCAATCCATTAAACCATTCACTTCTCTTCCCCTCATCACACTGACTTCTAATTTGACAATGACAAAGAGCTCCACAGTGATTTTAAATTTCATAATTTTAATCTGTCAAGTCTGACATTTAATTAGTGCCCTTCTAACCTGTGCCCACTTACTTGAAGGTTACTGTTGGTTTTCCTTTAGAAATTTTTTCTTCTGGAAGAGTGGATTAATAAATATGTACATAACTGGCAGAAATAAAGACAATACACACACAATGGTCTATTAGTACCAAATCTAGACAGATGAGGTTAATAATATTTTAAAGTGCTGCTTTATTGTATTAAGAGTGATTAAGCCTTTGGCTCAACCCTGTATGTGTTGTTCATTGAAAACATAAAATATAAGGTCTATTAAGCGTGGTCTGGCACAAAATGTTACCCAAACTACGGTAATAGCATGTTCATAAGTCATATTACAGGAATCTATTGCAGTGATAAGGTATTCCTTGAATTAGCTAGCAGACCTATTAAGGGATTATTAGACACATGAGATATCTATGCATAACTTTTGAAAGTTATCCATTTGACTATTTACAAATAAAAGTTAAAATTGGGAGTGTTTTTGTGAAATAAGCATTTTTATTTTAAAAAATGTATAGCAGTAAAGAATGGTATCTTGTAAGCTAAAAGAGTATGCAATTATAATTTGAGAATTTAACCACAGTACTTTATTGTACAGTGAATATGTGAAACAAGTCAATCTATCCGAAATAAAGCACATCCACAGGGTTGGGTCTAATTTTTTTTCTAGTTTGAGGAATAAAGATGTAAAAATGTGTGGTATAGATCCCAGGGGATCAGATGTTTAGGAATCATCAAAATGTACTTGAACATTTGTACAGGTGACAACTTTGAACATAATCTACAATCTATACCAAAGTCAAATGAAAGCAAAAAACCAACACCACCACACCTTTCTTAAAAATAATACTATTGGGAAAATATATGTTTATATATCCTGAAAATTTTCAGAACTAAAAACAATTGCAAAGAAATTTACATAAAATTTTGCTCCCAGAACAGAAATGGACAGTCCCAAAATTTGTGACTGCTCCATTTTCACCCATTACAATTTCATTTGCTTTTTTGTCCTGTGAAATCTGTTCCACCATATAACTACCCTTTCAGAAATGTTTAATGTTTAAGCAAACCCTGTTCAACTAGCATTTTTCTCCCATCACTTCAAATCCCACCCCTATCGTTAGCAGATTGGAACAAATGTTTTCCATTTCATTCAATCTATTGACACTTAGGCAAACGGACTGCTGCTTCTAATTTTGCACAAATACCCAATTTCCTTTCTGCCTTTATTACTTCATATTTTGTGTTCCGCCTGTATCAACAGTGTGGCTCTATGCCACAGGACTTTTTCTCTCCTGAATGAAATAAAGCACAAAATAAATCTCAGTGCTCATAAAACTTCTCAACAGTGTTGAATGAACTGAGTGAAGTGAATTCCAAGTCTGAAGTCAAAACATTCTGCTTACTTTGTCACTTTCTGGGTGGAAACTTTCCAAAATGCTTGTCTGGTTTCAATAGTTTTTTTTAAATAGATATGGATTTAAAATCCTTCTGAAAGGGTGCTAAACTTTTATTTCTTAAACATAGTTTTCATGCTCATTACACAACATTATAGGTACATTATACTGTTAATGCAACAATGGTTTTCATATCACCACCTTTTTAGTATTCTTACTTCTTGTATTATTTTGGAGGATTACCTCCTTGCAAAGTGTTATTCTAGTGAATAATTCCAGGCCCAGTATGATACAATTGCAATTCTTATGACTGTTTGGACAATGTTTGTAGTAATCATAAGTAAACTATTATTACTTATGCCACTCTTGGTGTGTGACGCCATTTTGCTTACTGCATTGGCCATGTTGATGACTCTTAGCTAGACAATTTAACAGTTTACTTAAACTGCTATTTCAAGATTTACCTATAGTTGTCCTAGATATCCCAGTACATATTAAAGAAAATGAATAGTGACTGTGTTCTTGATAAGAAGTGATAATTAGTAATAGTAGTTGTGTAGAAATAAAGATAGGGAAAATCACCAATCACTTTCCTTAACTTGGCTTTGATTAAATCAATAAGGATAACGCCTTCTCTGATCTTTGTGCCAAAATAGGGAATAGTAGTGGAGTATAGGGAAAAAACAGGGAAGAGTGGAGTAGCACAATTTATATGAATATATTTTTCTCTTTAAAAATCTGGGCTGCAAAATCAAGAGATACACTAGATGGCAGGAAAAAGATACAGAACAAATGTAGCAATCTACTGATTGTCTGGATTTTTGCAGCTAAATGTGGTAATCTTCATTTTTCCACAGAATAGTTTCTCCTAGTTATCCTGTAAATTCCATGATCTGCAACCACAACATTTTTTTCTGGGCAGTGAAAGGTATAATCCCTGGGAATTATGTCATTGTGCCATCAGTGATCACATGGTATTATCTTTAGAAGCTTTTAGAAGAGGGACCCAAAATACTTTAATTGCTAGCCCAGAACACTTCAATCCAAATATCTAAGCTTCTGCCAGCAACTTTAGACGTTAATTTTTTTTTTGCATGTAAAGGTTCTCAGAGGCTGACATAGATACTTCCTAACATGGTATGGTACACCAAGGAAATTTCCATCTTAAATATGACATATATGGCTGCTAAATGTGAAATCACAAACATTTAAGGAGATAAGATTGTCAGACAACTAAGTATTTTAAGGAAAAGTTCACTATTTCTTTGGAATGGCATACAATTTTCCTTGGAGAAATATGAGATCTAACTTCAGGCTTCAGGCATTTTATCTGTAATAAAATCTCTATCTTAGTACATAGAATAACAAAAAGTCATAACAAGACTATTGATGGAAAAGTTTTGCATCTATTGTCAAATATTCAGCAAGTGAATGTGAAGGCAGGGAAGAAATTGCAGTAGAGTTGTCATGGTAGGTAGAGTAGCTATCACCTTGCAAATCTGAAGTAGGGGTTAAGAAGTTATTCTCTCTTTCTCTTTCTCTTTCTCTCTCTCTCTCCTCTCTCTGTCTCTCTCTCACCCCTCCCTCCCTCTCCCTTCCATGCACTTCATGTAGGCAGAATGCTCAAGCATATACTGTTTATTCATACTGGCATGACTGTAAAGAAGAAATAGGACAAGAGACTAGAAACAGCAAAACCGATTGACTAATCTCTGTTGATTTTTTTTTATTAATGAGAAAGTAAAATGAAAATGGTGGCTGAATTATAAGGCAAGACTGCTTCTGTTGGATCGCGTAGCATGGAAAGACTCGAGTCACAGTGAACAGTCAGTGCTCGTTTATTGGGTCAGCTCATAGTAATCCGGACTGCCGGCAGGCTGCGGGGAACCCGCTTTTAAGGGATTCCCCGGCTTGCCTGCCGACCACTGGCATTGGTTCAAAACTCCCGCCGCTAGTTAGCCAACCAGCGGCGGTTCATGCAAATACCAATCAGGAGAACACAACACTCTTCCCCCCATAGTTCAGGCTATAGTCCATATTGCAAGTGTGTAACATAGTCATGTAGGTACGTCAGAGGCTGGGTTGTTCTGCTCGATCTCCGCGGTACCTCAGTGGGAGCCTTGGCCACTTGCTCGGTCATCTCGCTGCTAGGAACCTGTCCGCTGGCTTCGGTGGCGGGGCGGACGCTGGCAGCCTCCCGGTTAGCCGGCGGCCGGTGTGGTACCAAGGGAAAATCATAGTCCACGTACTCCGGGATCGGCACACTCGATTCTCCGGTCGTGCCTTCCCGACGGAGGCCGGTGTCTGCGGTTCGGCTCCGCAGCTGGTCGCTATGCCGGTGCCACACCCGATTGTCCCCCAGCTGCACCTCGTACGACCTCGGGCCCGTGATGGCGATGATGATGGCTTTTACCCACTTTGGTTCCCCGGCGTGGTTTAACGCATACACAAGGTCTCCCTCCTCCAGAGCCCGGGTTACCTTTCGGGATTCCGCTGGCGTCTCCGTCTCGTAGCACGGGTGCAGGCGATCGAAGGACGACCTCAGCTTTCGACACATCAGCATTTCCACTGGACTCTGGCCCGTGGCCGCACAGGGAGTGATGTGCTGGTATAGGAGGAATTGGCTGAGTCATTCCTGCTGCACTCCCGGGCCCATTCGCGTGAGTGCCTCCTTGGTGAGCCTCACCATGTGTTTGGCCCGGCCGTTGCTTTGGGGACTGTAGGGAGTGATCAGCATGTGCCGGATGCCCAGGCCTGCTAGGAACTCTTCCATTTCTTTGCCCATCAGTTGGGGCCCGTTATCGGATACCAGGACATCTGCTAGACTGTGCGTTGTGAAGAGGCCTTGCAGTGCTTGGATCGTGGCCCCGGCGGTGGTGGAACCCATGGGAATCACTTCCAACCACTTTGAGTAGGCGTCCATGGTGATTAGGTATGAACGCCCCCTTACCGGGCCCGCGAAGTTCACGTGGAGTCTCGACCAAGTGGCCCATGGGATCTCCCACTCGAGGGGTGGCAATCAGTCTGGGGCTGGCCGCGATTCCTGGCACAGTTCACAGGTGGCGACCCACTCGGTAATGTCCTTGTTTAGTTGGGGCCACCATAAATAACTCCTGGCTAGGGCTTTCATCCGGATGATCCCGGGATGCCCCGCATGCAGGGTATCGATCACCTTTTGGCGCAGTGATCTGGGAATCACAACCCTCTCCCCCCACAGTAAACAGCCTTTTAAAACAGAGAGGTCCGTTCTTTTGGTGGAGAATGCTTTAAAATCTTCTCCTTCCACCTCTTGAGGCCACCCCCTCAACACCCAGTTCATGACTTTCACCAGCACCATGTCCCTCTTTGTGTGTTCAGCCACGTCTCGTGAAGTGACGGGGCTGGATGGCTCGACGTCCACCAGGAGCATGTGGAATACTGGTCGCTTACAAGGTTGGGTGTTGGGCAACAGCTGAAGGCGTCGGCGTGGCTGATGCTGTTTCCCGGCCTGTGAATAAGTTCGTAGTCGTATCCCGCAAGGAATATCGACCACCGAGTCAGGCGTGGCAACAGGAAGTGGGGGGTTTGCTTGTCCCCCGCCAATAGTCCAAGTAGAGGCTTGTGGTCGGTTATGATGCGGAAGTGCCGACTATAGACGTACTCATGGAAACGCTTGATGCTTGCCATGATGGTGAGGGCTTCTTTGTCCAGCTGACTGTAGTTGTGCTCAGCTGGAGACATAGTTTTTGAATAATAAGCGACCAGGACCTCCTCGCCGTTGGGTAAGATATGGCTTAAACAGCCCCGGTGCCAAAAGGCGATGCGTCGCACGTGAGTTGGAGTGGGAGGTTTTCCGAGTGTTGTATGAGGACACTGGATGAGGTTAGCAGGTTATTTACAGCTGCGAATGCCCTTGCCTCCATCTGGCCCCGGGTCCACGTGGTCGCCTTTCCCAAGAGCCGGTGCAGCAGTTCAGCCACGGTAGCCTTCTACTTCAAAAAAACGGCATAAAAGTTTAGAAGATCGCGCAGAATGGAAAGACTCGAGTTGCAGTGAACAGTCAGCTCTCGTTTATTGGGTCAGCTCATAGTAATCTGGACTGCTGGCAGGCTGCAGGGAACCCGCTTTTAAGGGATTCCCCGGCTCGCCTGCCGACCACTGGCATTGGTTCAAAACTCCTGCCGCTAGTTAGCCAACCAGCGGCGGTTCATGCAAATAGCAATCAGGAGAACACAACAGCTTCTTTCATGGAAATAACCAAATTTTACCTTGGAAGTTGAGTATGATTTGGATTTGGAAGTTTTCCTTCCTATCTTTATTCCTGTTAACATATTTCAGTTTAAGATATTAATGCACAATATCTTGACTACAGAATATAATTGCTTATTAGTGGAGTGCTACTCATAAGGCTTAGGTTGTTTTAATTTCAATTGGCTATAATTATAAAACATTTAAACATTGCTAAAGTATAATATTCTTCCTAGCTTTATTTCAAATAAAAAAAAGAAAATCATATTAGGGGAATAAAAGCTTATTGCCAGGTTATTAAACTTCCCTACACCATACAAATTTAAATGTACTCTAATACATCAGAAGATAACCTTCTATCGGTATACCTCTCAAAAATGCATTAATAATGTGTTAATATTTTTATTCCCACTTTTAATACAGAAAAACATGCTGGAAGCAAAGTTCACTTTATAATTCTCATTAAAGATACCCCACTTTGTAAACAAGTCTAAACTTTATCCTTCACCATAGGCAATGAATGGGTCACGTTACCTTTTTAATATCAGCTGGTTATAACCTTTTTTGGCGGGGGGGGGGGAAGGATAAGTGTAATCATCCTCCAAACTGTATCCTTTCAAATGCATCCATGAGATCAGAAACAAGGTCGACAATTTTATGTATGGGGGAAAATAAGAGATTTGAATTTGACCACTGCCTCAATCCTAGGGCGCAGTGGGTTAATAAGCACCACTTGCTCTATAAGTGGATTGAATAAGAGCACTTGCTGAACAAGCACCACAGAGGAGAAAGGCAGCATGGTAATAATGGGGGAAATAAAACCAAGGAGATGAAATGCCAAATAATTTGTGGCCAAAATTATTTTTTAGGAGCAAATTGTCAAGGATATAGCATAACTGGAGGTCATTAGGCTGAAAAATGTGCCCAAAGAGCTTTGTGAACAGGTTAATATGTATGGCTTCATAAGAAGTCACTCCTATCTTGTCCCAGAATGCAAGGAGAATGTCCAGAGATAATTTTTGCAGATGATATATATATTTTCTGGATAGTACGCCTTTTCTACAATACTTGCTTCCTAGCATTGTCCTGGGCTTCATCTCTCACCTTCCATGCTTGTGATGGAAAGGGCAAGTCTATGAATCCTCAGTGGAAGCAACTGAGACCAGGATTTCTGAGCACGTTAAGGAGCCCAGGGGTTTTCATTCTGACCCCATGCTGAATGGGTAAATGTCAGGAGGGTGGAGCTAATGGGAAAAGTGGACTATTGAAATAGGACTATCCCACTTCTTGCTTTACCAGTTCATAAATATGTGAGGAGGGTTTCTCTTATGCTAACAAGCAAGCTGTTTCCTATTTTACACACTGTCTTTCTTTGGAGGAGGGGGATAAGAATAATAATGATGCACATTGGAATATATTTCTCAAAAACAATCACTAGGTAGTTGCAAATTGGCCATGTCTATTCATTGTTGGTTTTAGACATAATATAGAAATTGAATCAGGATTGCTTCAGGCAGGCAAGTATGAGGATATATTTCGACTTAATTCTCTCAAGACCATTATCATTATTAAGAGTGTTGGAAAGATTAGAAGAAATGGTTAGAATACTGCAGTTTATGTCATGGAGCATATCATTCAGAATATTATTTCATTCAGAAGCTGAAGACTGAAAAAGGCCTCAGAGCCAAAGGTGTGCTTTGAAGGTTTAATTCATTACACAGAACCAGAGTGACCTGGCTATAGAATACTAGGTGTCTATGTTTTTCAATACTTTGCCCTCAGTTAGAGAAGGAAAGCACCAAAGAATGTGCTCATTAGGGTAATGTATATGCAGACAATCTTGCTCAGCTTCCTTGGCTTTGTATTGAAAAGGACAAGAAGAGAATGTGCTCCAGCATTTGCTTCTAAAATTACATTTAAATGCCTGCAAATTTACAACAAATAGTGCAGTGCATGTTTAGCAGAGCTTTCAACCTTCGGGCCACCTGTCTTTCTGATAAATTGCTCTTGTTAGAAATACTATTCTCATTTTCCTATTGCTTTGCACCAGTTGGGCATTCAATTCCACTCTGAAGCAATCACCACAAGCCCACACACATACACAGTCTAGCTGACTGGGAGACCTCAGCGGATATGAGTTGGATCCAGCACAGCTTTTTCCCAGATTAATTAGATTTATGCATACCCTTCATTCAGAAAGGGTCAAGTCTGCTGGGCCCAGGGAGGATTTAGCCTCATGTAGTTAAATCTCCTGGCTTCTCCCCCCCCTCTCAAGGCCTGGTCTCAGATATGCCTTTTAAAATTATGTCATGAGAAGGACAGGCTGTCCTGCCTGTGAACATTATGGTACATGAGACTGTGGACTTTACCTTAAATTTTTTCCCATGGCATCCTACCTTATATTAAAGCAAAGTGGAACTAAGTATTCATAACCTAATTATAGCAATACCATAATGAAAGCAAATGCAAATAAGAACTCTTTAATAAAAGAGAAATGTTTCTGGCATACATTGAGAAGATGTCTTGGCTAATGTTTTGTATTGATCAAGTTGTGGAAATGAGAACTCAGAACCAGACAATAGCATAATGTTCCACAAGTCAGTCTAAATATGGTCTGGATGCATTTCTTCACATTGCCCAGTCTTTCTGATGGCTTCTAATAATCAGAGTTTCACCTTTTGTTAATCAATTATATTAATATGCTTAATAATCATTATTCCACAGAATTTAATTGAAAGTTATAGATTATCTGTATCCTATTATAAAATCATCTTTTTAATTCAACACATGGCTTTTTAAAGCTCCCTGTGAAGCTACTCAACTACATTGTTTATAGTATTAGGTTATGGGCTTTGAAGCCACTCAACTACATTGTTTATAATATTAGGTTATGGGCTTCAGGGAAATTTCCAACCCAAGTAACCTTTGATTTGCTTCCAGAGTAACGTTATATACAATTGGTTCCCCACAGACTGGGAGTAATTCTATCTGATAATTACTACCCCAGCCCATTATAAAAGATCAGAAATTCCTGGTAGAGCAATAATACCTGCCTTCATTGTTAAAATACAAGTTCTTAATGATATTGTTCATATATGGCCACTATTCCTAATCTAAGCATTTGGTGAAGAGAATAAATCAAACATTGTTAGTTTTAAGTACTGGTACTTTGAATCACATTTCAATGTTCAACATTAGCTTTTAATTAAATATAAAAACAGAAATTTTGTGTAAAGGTGCATAACGTTTTATGATCGAAGCTTGCATTTGACTTTTCATATTATTAAACTTTCACATCCCGACTATACTGGATGTATAGTGTAGTCATTGCTCCTTAAACACAACAGTTGCTGGGAATTCTATTCAAGGCTTTTGGGTAGTCTAGATGTGCAACTCTGGAAAATAGTAACAAGAGATAAGGTCAGGCTGCACTATATTTAGGGGTGGCATTCTACAGGTTCAGACAGGTTTGTTAGAACCAGTTGTTAACTTTTTAAGCAGTTCGGAGAACTGGTTGTTAGAAGAAATCTCCTTTTGTTTCTTCCACTTTACAGGGTTAATCCTGTAAGGATTTACAACACTCTGATGTTTCTAGCCTAATCTTTATTGCCCTGCTTACAGAAACTGCCTCTCTGTTAAACCTTATTACATTCTTGACAGTAGCCTAGTCTTACTGTTGTCTGAGCTTCTAGAAGTTTTTTTTCTTTGCTGGTACTTTTTTTTGTTTGCTTGACTTTCTTAAAGGGGAAGGGTTATTTTAAGCTTTTTAAACTACTGTTGGGAGGAAATACTCCCTTGGTGGAGTTCTTCCAGCTGGGATGCAATGATCAGCACTTTGAAGAAATAATTGAATAATGAAGCAGAGCTGCTGGAAAGAAGCTTTTAATGACAAG
>JANHFT010001885.1:129193-147285 GCA_032467955.1 Pseudoxenodon macrops | reverse complement strand
TCCATTTATTTGTGCCATCTTTTCATGTGTATATGTCTATACTGATACTTGTTTCCTTGTACTTGTTGACAAATAAAAAATATAAACAAACAAACAAACAAACAAATAAATAAATAAATAAAATAAAGTTGCCAAGGTTGAGCAACATTGGTCTAGTTGGCAGCAGCCAGCAGACCTTGGTGATGTCAAAATGTTCATCAGAATTGAACTTGATTAGCATTTAAATGCAAGAGTATCGGCAGTAGACTAAACTGGGAAACCAAGGAAACTTTGTGGAATGATAAATATCTTCTGATTACTACAAATAAAATTTTGTAGCAATGTCCATGAAATAATTAACTTGAATTTATTTTTAAGGGGCATTTATTTTTTAAAGCTTCTATAGCTACATTTTTTCAAAAGTGGCTTAGAGCAGATCTAATATCACCTTGAAATGTCTGGAAAATATTAAGACCAATAATCCATATCACAAATATGAATCTTCATTTTTCTTCTCATGCAAAGCTATGACAGAATTTTCTCTCTTATAAAGAGAAAACAATATTGCACGGTGAAAATGTCTGTGGAAATAAATTGTTTTCAGCAGTTTCAGCCACCATTTGAATAACAACTAGGAAATGTGGTGGTATTTGATTTGCAGCAATTGCCTTCCTTGTATTTCCAAGAGATCAGGAAAGGTGAGCCCTTCAACATGACTATTTTTTAAAACTACTTTCTTCATTCTGGTAAATACAAAATAAACTGGCCCTGGAAAAACATTAGATTTTTTTTAATGCTTATGCAACTATGTTGTGATTAGATAAAAGTCAACATTTTTCTACTCAGAAAGCTTAAACAGGAGGATGTGTTCCATGGACCTTCTACAATTCAAGTAAAGTCATGCTCCAACTCTAATCCAGGATAGGCTCTTTTCTTGGTTGTTGCCTGTTATAGAAAACACTCTTGGGGGTTATTTTCAGTCCTTCTGTTTTTACTCCTACACTTTTCTTTAAAGAAAATATTTACCCTTTTGTTAAGCTTTTAGTTATTCTTTCATTTTGGAATTAATTTAATTTTTATAAAGTTCATACTGATTAATTTAGTTTGGATTTATAAAGTTCATATTGTTTTTGCTTCTTACATTTCTGAGTTGCTTCAAGTCATTGCTAAAACATAGTGTATGAATTGAATGAAGACATAAAAAAAAGCATCTAGTTCCTAACAGTGTTTGTGATACATATGCAACTTTTATAGATACTTATTGGTGATATTTTATATTTCTACCTAGAAAAGTTGAAATGAAATTCTTTTAATATTCAGTATAAGCCTTGGATCCTGTGCATCACAAATGGTATTCATAAAAGGAAGGAGGGAGGGAAGGAAGGAAGGAAGGAAGGTTGGTTAAATACAGACCTGGTTCCAAACAATTGCCTATATATTAAAAGATACATTATCATGGATAATAGGTTTATTTTATCATATATGGTGGTCTTGCAAATATGTGAAAACATACTGGATAAGCATAACAATGACAATGCAAAAATATTTAAGATACAAATATTAATGAAATCTGAAGCTTTTCTTTTAGGTAAGATGACAAATCAATTGAAAAACAATTTGGGTGCTATTCCTTCACATGGTGGTGGCTGTGAGGATTGTACTTGCTAAACATTGGAAAGAAAAAGAGATGCTGACTGTTGAAGAATGGATTTTGAAATTGACTGAATTAGCAGAGATAGTGAAATTAACTATTTTGATTAGAGATAATGGGCTAGATAGCTTTAGAAGAGACTGGAAACCCTTTGTGGACTTTCTACATGCTAAATATAATAACAAATGGTTAACAGAGGAATTTCAAGATTAGTGATATATATCAGACACATATAAATATATTGAACTATCCTAAAAATGTGAGTTCCAGGTGTAGTTATACGATGGAGGAGGAGACCAATAACATGCTGGCTTTCCTGGATGTGCAAGTCAGCTGCAATCCTGATGGGAGTCTTGACATAGATGTGTATCGAAAAACCACAAGCATGGATCACATTTTACATAACGAGAGCAACCACCCCACTGCACATAAAATTAGCTGCATTCGGGCATTGTTCAACAGGTTAGACACCCATTGCAGCACACTGATGGCCAAGGCGAAAGAGCGGGCACATCTCTATCAGATCTGCACACTCAATGGTTATTCTACGGACTTTATCCAACAGTGTATTACACCCAGGGCCTGACAGCCCATTGAGTGTACAAGTGGAATATGTGTGTGTGTGTGTGATTATATATATTACACACACACACACATTCCACTTGTACACTCAATGGGCTGTTGGGCCCTGGGTGATATAAATATATATATCACATATTATTGATAGGCTAATTTGGATTAATTTGGTTTTCCTATGAGTATGTATTCTTCAGTTCATATAACTGTATCAAGATTATGATAGCTACAATGTACATTGCTCAGTAGATGGCCCACACAGCAGGCAAATACTAGCGCTGTAAGACAAATGATACATATGAATTATTTGCAGGCTCGCGAAACAGCAATTTGACTTTTTATGAGGCTGTAACAATGCCCCCAGAGATGAATGTGTGAATTTCTGTAGATCATTGCATTTTCATGGATGTGGAATTAAGTAAAGATTACAGCTACAGATTTTGAATTTCCCGACTCATAAATAGAAGGTAGTTGGGATTTTCTTGTGTGTTTATTATACCTGATTTTTGCATTATATACTGTATGTATAGATTCTTCAAGAAACAATAGTGGCATCATATTTGGTCAATAATATTCATCTCTGGTGTCAAAGTTGCAGCACCTTTATCAAGGGCTTTGTATCAATTTTTTTTATTCACTAGTATTGTAATGTATAAGAACTTGCTGATCATGCATGACATTTACGGAACTAACATATTCTGGACATGCAAAACCTTTATTCATCCCACAGATTGCTGATTCGTAGAATCTTACAGTCACAATCCTGTATCATAAACACATTACATTTATTAGGTTTGACTACAAGCTTCAATTATTCTTTTAAGAGGATATTTGAATTCCATACTCTTGGCTTTTTTAGAGTGGCAACAAAGATAGATAGCTGATTGAATCTTTATTGTGTAGTATAATATTCTTTCAGCTGTCTCATTGTAATTTATATATGGAAATTCATAAAACATGTAAAATCTACGAGACTGCTGATGAAAATTACAGATCGGTGTGATGCTAGTAGAACACGGCAGGATATGTAAAGCTTAAGGAAACACAGAGGATTCAAGTAACAAATTCAGTAACTGAAGAGAAGATTTCCTTGCCGGTAAAGGTAAAGTGAAGCAAGCCTAAATAAAATTTTAGGCTGTTCTATAAGTTAAACATTAACCTATCTGATTCATATTTTTCTGATTCAGCCACCAGGGACACAACCTCCATTATCATAAAATAATACTAAAAGAAATTTGCAGTGTAGATTTGGTAGCAACCAACAAGCAATACATTGGACTGACATGCTCCTGCAAAATCAGAGAAACAATAAATTCTGATTCAATCAATCAGAATAGAACTGGAAGGGACTTTGGACATCTTCTAGTTCAACCTGCTGCTGAAGCAGGAGAACCTATACAATTTGAGACAAGTGGCTGTTCAGTCTCTTCTTAAAAACCTCTAATTCTAGGTTGCTTCTTTCCTTGATTAATTTCATCCATTGTTTCTTGTCTTGCCTTCGGGTGCTTCGGGAAATAACTTGACTCCTTCTTCTTTGTGGCAGCCCCTCAACTAATGGAATACTGCTATCATGTCACTCCTAGTCCTTCTTTTCTCTAGTCTAGCCATCCTGCAGTTCCTGCAGCTGTTCTTCATATGTTTTACTTTCCAGACCTTAATTATCCTAGTTGCTCTTCTCTGTACTTTTTCCAAAGTGTCAACATCTTTTTTGCAATGTAGAGACTAAAACTGGATGCAGCAGTCTAGGTGTGGTCTTAACTAAGGTTTTATAAAGCTTTACTAATATTTTACGTGCATTTAATGATATGCCTTTGTTTTTACAACCAAGGATTGTACTAGCTTTTTTACTGCTACAGCACATTGCTTGCTCATATTTAAGTGATCATCCACTAGAACTCCAAGGTGCCTCTCACAAACGCATGCTGACTTCTAGTTATAATTTTATTTTATTTGTTTCTAGATGTTCTCAGATCTGTTTTTTGATTATCTTTTCCAGAATCATCCCATCTATTGATGTTAGACTGACTGGTCTGTCTGGGTCTGGGTTTTTTGTTTTTTTTGAAGATGGGAACCACATCAGCTCTTTTCTAATCTTCAGGTGGTTTCCCAGTGCTTCAGGATTTTTGAAAGATATGGTACAATGGTTATGAGATGACATCTGCCACGTTCTTCAGAACTATGAGATATAATCCATCAGGTCCTGGTGATTTATATTTGTCAACATCAGACATGTGTTCTCTTACCATTTTCTTGCTTATTTTAATTGTTATTTCTATTCTCTCTTTTATTGTTATGTTTTTGGCATGTTGATCTATAGTTTCTTTTAACGTGAAGACTGATGCAAAGAATGAGTTAAGCAGCTCTGTTTTCTGTCTACTGCCTGTTACTTCTTTGTAATCTCTCTAGTGGATCAACTGTTTTCTTGACTTTTCTTGTTACTTATAAGTTTAAATTTTTTAAATTAAAAAATTAGAGAACTAACATTAGAGAAACCCAGATTTTTTTCTCTCCCTTCATTTTCTCAGAAGAATAAATCAAGTCAAATCAAGTCAGCTGAGACAGAGACTGCACATTGGACTGGCACCCTCTTGAAAAGTAGGATAGCTAAAGACTTGGGAAGATCTATGCTGAATTCTCCAAGAGTTTCTTCTTGGATACCTTCTTACCTTCCATTAGACATCTTTGTGTCTAATTATGTACATCTGTCTCCAGCACTGGCAACTCTGTTTCTTTGCTTCAAGACTTAAAATTAATGATATTCTTGGAGCAAAAGAATTGATTTATTTCTAAATGTTACTATATACTATATACATATTGGTGATCTTAGGGTCCTCATTTATAATGACTGGATTTCTTGGGGAAGGTGTAGGATTGTAAGTGCGCAAACCTTTGAAGATAGATATAAAATACCTTTTACTTATAATATATTTTCTTTGTTTTCTTTGTATTATGTAATAGAAGTAAAATGGGAGGTAATATGAAATTTACCAGCCAGGAACAATCTTAATAAGATTCCCCTCTTCCAACTGCAGATCTTTGGTGATTGATATGACCTTTCAAAATAAGTGGCATTGAGATTTTCCCTTAGTCCATCAGCATAAGGGGTCATTGCCTTTAAAATTACCAGTGTCTTACCTCAATGCCTTCATCTTCAAACATAATCTCATGAAAGATTTAACCTCTTTTAGTTGTACCTTTCCTAGCCGTATCAAGATCTCCAGCCTTTTAAGTAACACTAACCATTCAATTTTCACATTGTCTCTCCTAATCTTTAAAACTCCCTCTCAGAACATCTAAGTGAAGGAGAACAACCTATTATTTTATTATTTTATAGGTTTGTATTTGGCTCCTTAATTTCTCTAGAATTCACATGGCCAAATGTTGACTCTATTCAGCCCAGAAATCAATACTTTGTCTTTATTCAGGTTTAATAAATTCCTGCAACCTTTTCTGCAATACTTTTAAAATCCAGGGAGTATTCCCTTTGGTGACATCATCTTCCTGTGCCCAAACTTCTCTAGCTCCTGCAATCAGCCTTTTCTTACAAAAACAAAAACAATGGCTCCTTTGATAAAAAGACTGTTCACACCTGGTTTTTATGTAATGGCTCTTCTTCTTTAAATCCTGAATTCAGCCTTTTTCTGACAAAACAGCAATTGTTAGAAAAATTCTCTAGCAGTTTCTGCACCTAGCAATATAGGAAATAAAATTGAAATGATTGCCCCATCATCTTTCTTCATATGAAGAGAGCAAAACTGCTTAGTAATTTGAGGGACTGAATAAAATGGTTCCAGCTTATCATTACTTATCCCCTTTTACACACTTTTCATGGTAGTTTAAATACTCTTGGCACCAAAAATATTGCTTTCCCCCCCATATTGAATATAGCTCTAACCCTGGTGACTATCTAATTATGTCCATGTAGCTTCCTTAGCAACACTACAGAGCTGCTTTGCCATTTTCTTCCAAGATGTTTTCTTAACTTCCCAGTCTCGCTTTCATTTCTGAATTTTCCTGTTCAGTAATAAGTAAGCCTGACTCTACTAAAGGTTGGCTGGATGATGCTAACACATAGTTTGCTATTGAAAGAGCAGTACAAAATATGTATCTCCCACTACATCTCATTTGTGAGGTCCAGGAGACCAGACACCTGGAAAGAGCACTAAAGGTGGAAAACAAGAGCAATACAATGAAGAAATTTCTATCCCAATTTAAAGTAACTAGTTTTGAAAAGTGATAACATTTATAAACAGGACAAAATAAATCAAGGCAGAATACCCTGAAAGCTTTTGAGCCCCCAACCCTTGAAAATCTCCCTCATTCATATGAAGAAGAAACACCACCGAAACCATTGTTTATGGAGAGTATTCGTCCACATCACAACAACACAAACCCCAAAGATAATTATAAAAATTACCAATGTTTTTTCTATTCTATGCATGTTTGTTTTCATCCATTGTTATAGCTTTCCCTTTCAACCTTTCCATTTCACCAGTACATCCAGGCTATGAAAGCTTTAGACTATAAGAAGCACCATTTAGAAAGTATAACATGAGAACACTTTCTTTCTATTGCCTCCAAACCAGATGTGATTATTTATCATGGAAAACTAGGTCTCTTGTTATTATAAGTTATACAAACTTGACCACAACAGATAGTCTTAAATTATGCAGGTTTTCCCCCATTTAAACAGGCCTTTGAAGCCTGCTTCTAACCCTGAAATTTCTCATCCATATTGAAATTTCTTTCTACTGAAAACCCTAACATGGCATATTTGAGCAAACGTCTTGGGATATATACTAATCTCTGTTTAGGTTAATAAAACCAGTTTATTTTATGAAATTAGATGCACATTGAAGTCAAAGTCAATGCTAAGCAAGCAGTACATTTGCTATATTTTAGTAGTTTCAAACCAAAATGTTGGTATTGATGTGCACCCCAAAGTAAAGATGATTGTTTTGCATGCAAGGAGAATAAGCAGAATTCAATTTTTGATTTGCTTTTACATCTTCCCTTTTCATTTCCCTGGTTTCTTCAAAAGCTGGATTCAACAAGGGAAGAAAACCTTTATTTTGATTTAGTATGCTTTAAGCAGCTTGATTTAATCTGTCATGCGGCTGTTGATATATGCTCTTGAAATATCATGAATTCAGTTAAGGAAACCAACTGTTGTATTTTAATCTTGTCATGGATTTTTACCGGTTCCACAATTGTTTCCATCATGGACTTTATTTTCTTCTATGCTGTTTGTATTTATCTTAGTATTAATGAGAGTCCAAAAAGTTAATCCTACCATAATTATACCTCTCCTGAATGTATATGTATATGTATATGTATATGTATATGTATATGTATATGTATATGTGTATATATTCATATACACATATAGTTATGAATATGCACACATAGTTTTATATATATATATGTGTGTGTGTGTGTATATGTGTGTATATGTATATATGTATGTACATGCATGCATGTATACACACACACACACACACACACACACCAAGCTTGAATTTAGCTGCTAGTGCCAAGGAAAATCTTGGATTCTATTCAGTTTTCTTCACATCCATTTTCTTGCCCACTTAACAAAATTACTTTCAATGAGCTGTGGGAGAAATTCACATCAACAGGCCATGTAATGCAATTTCTGATACATATATGCAGGAAGAAAAAATCCTACATTTTCTTTCATTTGTGTCAAAATCAATCAAATTGTACTGAACTGAACCTAATCTCTTGTTTGGGGAGGGGGCGGTATAGGCAAGCAGTTCGACTGAACATAAACTCTCCTACAGAGGAACATTGCCCATATTTAAGAGATCTCTGTTTTCTTTTCTTTTCTTTTTTAATTATGCCTAATTAGGTTTTTTTTAATCACCAACACAACTAAGGCTCTTTTCTGCATAATTTATGACATAGAGGGGCCAGTGTCAGAAATCAAATGTTGTAAATTAAAAATAACAAGTTTGAGACTAGTGATTCAATTAAAACCCTAGAAAACATTGGATTATGCATAATTGAGAACTTGTATGCAGAGATACTTGTCATGCTTGTCAGCTCAGTTGGGGGGGAATGGATTGGAACTGTCAAGAGTATTTAAATCAACTCCGTAAAAAAATTAGGAAACAAAGATGATATTTATTATTAACTTCCACTGTTCAGAAATAAAACTAAGAGATATTTAAATTGAATGCATAGATGACAAGACTTCATTTATGGCAGAAGTTATAAAACTTAGTAATGATCCTTCCTTGTAGAGCTGTGCACATGGTATTATATAGTGGAACTGTAAACTACAATGAACAGATTCAGTAGCTGACAATGCTATCAGGAACCTGGGAGAGAAGTGGGGCAGATTTGCAGTCCAGAATGAGATGAAAGATTAGTCCTTTATGGATTTTGATCCACATTCAAACAAAATATGGAAAGCATGCTGACATTCCTTATAGATTTCTTCCAACCCTTTTTCCAATAGCTCCACTTTGGGTCATATGTTCTGGAAATAGGGGAGGGAGCAGTTCTCAGCGTTCTGAAGGGCTGCATGATTGCCTTTCTCTTGGGAATAAACTTGAGGAAGTTTTTCATCTAGCAGCCCCTGACCATATCTGGCCCATGGGTTCCTTGTTCTACCTGAGCTTGGTTGTTTATAGTAATGTTTCATTACCAAACTAAGTAACATCTTCAGTGTTGATGATGTTACCTAGTTTGGTAATGAAACCTCTGCAAGAAAATAATCAAGCGCAGACAGCACTAAGGAATTCACAGTTCAATTCTGAGCTAAAATATTCTTTTCTATTGGTAAATCTGGCTCTTTTCTGAACGATTATATCATTTCATTCAAAATAGATAACAGTGAATCCATTCATTAACATCAATGTGGTAAGCATGTTAACATAAACTTATCCATGGTAAGAAGAGCTGTGGTGGTGCAGTGGTTAAAATGCAGTATTACAGGCTAATTCTGTTGACTTCCAGGAGTTCGATTCTGACCAGATCAAGATTGACTCAGCCTTCCATCCTTCCGAGGTCAGTAAAATGAGGACACAGATTATTGAGGGCAATATGTTGATTCTGTAAACTGCTTAAAGATGGCTGTAAAGCATTATGAAGCGGTATATAAGTCTAAGTGCTATTGCTACTGTATCATCTTTGCCATAATCCATGCTCAACAGAGTTAAAGCTCTCCATAATAACAAATTATATTAATTTATCAATGATACAGTTCAACATCATACTTTTAGCTATTATACTGCTTTCCACAATAACAACATATGATTTAAAAAAAAAACTTACCCAAAACTGTAGATGGGTAAGACAAAATGATGTGAATCTGTTGGCCCTTACATTTGTTACTGCTTTCCTTCCATGTTGCATCTCTTATCTATTTGAGTACCTCTGTTCATTGGGAAACATAAGGTAGGCTTCATATTAGCAGTCAGGCTTAAAGATAAGTCCATATTTAAGAAGAACTGTTAATTTACCTATGACTTGTTGGGGAAAAAGCTGATATTGATTTTCTGAGATGGCTTGCCAATGATTAGATACACTAGTTTTGAAGTTGTAAATTGTGCATTTTAAAGTGGGATAAGAGAGGATCTAGCTGATATACTGACTGTAGTGCTACCTGGTGGGGCCTTTGCTTGAGCTTCTGGACTTAGTCTCTAGGATGTTGATTAATCTATTTCTTAAAATTTATTCCTTATCATGTCATGGGGAGATGAGGTTGACACAGTGTTATTTATTTTAGTTGTAGTGTCTCTCATCTTTTCATCCCTATTGTCTAACATTACTCAGAGCTGCTGGGAGAGTCTCCATCACTTCAGGATATGGTATTATCAGCACACTGGTGACATCTACCCTGGACCATACTGATAATGCTTTGAAAATTTCTTCCAGTGCCTAAAGACTATTGCCATCCAGTAGGATGAAATAAACTGAGACGGAATCCAAACAAGTTTGAGTTAATAGAATAACAGAGTTGAAAGTGACCTTGGATGTCTTTTAAGCCAACCCCCTGCTTAACAAGGAAATCCTATACCTTTTCAGACAAATTATCTTCTTCTTAAAAACTGCCAGTGTTGGTCCTTGAGGAAGTAGGTTTGTGACTTGGAGGTCCTTCTGAATTCACAACAACTACTGGATGGGCAGCTAAAGGTTTGCTCCATTTCAGCTGATATGCAAGTTTTAGGCCTACCTAGACTGCAAGGACCTGATAATGGAAACTCATGGCCTCCTTTCTAAGCATTTGGGATATGTTAATGAAGTTTACATGATGCTCCCTTTGAAGGTCATCCACAAATTACAATTTATACAAAATTCAATGGCCTGCTTAACCTTAGGAGCATATTACATGTGTGCTACATTGGTTGTCAAAAGGATTACAAAGTACTTGTTTGACCAGTAAATCTTAGTGATTAACACCTGCAGGGATGACTTTGCCAAAGAGACAATTTTGTTGGTTCCTCATACTGTACCAGTGAAATGAGAAGGAAAGAAGTCAGGCGGTGTTGCTGTTATTCTTGACTAAGTCATAGTCTATGATTCTTCCCATCCTGCCTTTTGAATTGGTCACAATAGCTGACTCTTTCTCTCAATCCATCTATGGATCTATTGGTGTCTTCAATTCTTGGTAATGCCTGCAATATTCCCTGCAATTTTCTTGGCAAGATTTTTTTAGAAATGGTTTACCATTGCCTACTACCTAAAGCTTAGAAAGAATAACTGGCCTAAAGTTTAACTGGCTTTGTGCCTAAGGCAGAACTTGAACTCATATCCTCCAGTTTCTAGCCTGGTGCCTTAACCATTACACCAAACTGCCTGTACATATGTGTGTGTGTGTGTGTATGCATATACATATATGTATAGCAACTAAAAAGCAATTGAATTCAATAGGCCTTACATAAGGTTGGACCAAATAATTGTCTAAAATAGATCTGCTTCATGAAAAATGGAGCCAATGATTGCAGCTAAGAAAAGAAGCTAAGGAATATACTGGCTCCTTTGACCTGCTTTCAAGGAAGAGAGAATGTAAGATTGTCCACATTGTGCTCCCTTGACTGATAGATAAGAAAATTTTAGATTCTTGTTCCCGCCTCTGTCTGAGCCTTAAAGGAAATCGACTTTGCACTGCCTTTACTAACCACTTTCAAAAATTGCTTATTATCTGTTTTAAAACAGATCACCTTTAAAATGACAAATCTGGGTAAGTGATTTCTATCATTAATATAAGAAAATAAAGCTGTATCTTTGTAAGTTTTAAAATAAATAGCAAGAAGGAAGATAAGGTTTTGGCTATGGAAAGTTTTAAATAAATTAAAATATTAGAATATTCAAATCTTAACATTTGAATTTGAAATTAATTTTAAAGAATTAATGCATTTTTGCGGGGAAATATTTTTCAATACTGGAAACATAACAAGATAAGCAACGTATAATGGTGTTCAGAGATACTTTTGAGGAATTGCACCAAGACCTTGAATCAATAATGTCAGCTGTGTATTATCGTAGTCTGGTCCCAGAAGAAGTTGTTATAGAAAATAATTTGCAACAAAACCTAACTGATGTGATTGTAGAGAAGAACATGAACAAAAATTTGTCATTAGATTAAAAAAAATTGAGAATTTAAAAATTAAGAGGGAAATAAAAATGTTACTCCCAGAAAACAATTGGAATAATTTATTCTTGAATTTACAAAAGAAGCTTCTTGAAGTTTGAAAAATTTCAAGACAAGGATCAATAATTATTTGAATAGATAAATACAAGGTTGTTTTATTCAAGAGGAAAGAACATAAAGTTGGCTATTTGGGCACAGTTAAAAACCCCAGTATTCTATCTGGACTGTTCAATCAGAATAGAGTTGGAAGAGATCTGAGAGATCTTTTAGTCCAATCCACTGCTCAAGCAGGAGACCCTGTACTGTTTCAGACAGGTGGCTGTCCAGTCTTTTCTTAACAACCTTCAGTGATGAAGCATCTACACTTCTGAATGCAAGCTCTTCCATTGGTTAATTGTTCTCACTGTTAGGAAGTTTTTTCTTAATTCTTTAGTTTCCCTCCATTGTTTCTTGTCTTGCCTGGAAAACATATTTATTAGATTTCTGTAAAGTTTAAAGTTAAGATAATGAATTTTATACTGTAGCTGTTAACCAATTTCTATATTTTCTTTTTCATTTGCTCTGTTGCATCTTTTATTCTCTTTCTGTTTTTCTTTTTAGTTTGTACTATCTTTTACTATAGTAGTTAAAACTTTTAATAAAAAATATTTTTATAAAAAGAAAAGGGAAAACATTGTTATTCATTTCATTGATATTATTATAATGTTAACACTAAAACAGGAAGTGTATTTGTGAAATTGGCCTGGGTTAAGTACTGCACACTTTGAATGGATAAATGTGTGCAAAATAGTTAAGTTGGCCTTAATGGAATTTATAAGTGTGCTATAGAGAGCAGTCATAGAAATCTGAAATACTACAGTATTGTTAAGCCCATTCTAGAATAATATTTATTTAGCAACAAAAACGATAATTGAACCAAATTGTACATTTGAAAGTTGCATACTAATAGCCCAAGCTTCAATTTAGTTAAAATGAAGTACAAAGATTTAATATGATTAACCCTGACTGAATGATTTAATCCCAAAAGACATGTTCTGAAAAGTTATTTATATGAGAATTACACTCTAGGCAATAGTTATTTTTGGTTTCTACATTTAAATATTATTTTAAGGCTCTAATTGGGGAAAACAATGACCTAAAATGATAGTAGAATGTAAATAAGGTCTTCAAAGTCAAGAGTGAATAGCAAGTTGATTGCTCTCTGGATGATTGCCAATACATTGGCAAAGGTTTCTTTGAATTTACAAAGCAGCTTTTTTCTTTTAGTTTGGTTAGAAACATGATTCTGTAATAGGCAAAGATTTCAAATGTATAAGTAGGACTTGATTATCCCAAGTGGCTTATGCAATAAGTATAGGTGATTGTCTCTGTTCCTAATCTAATATTGCATCTGGCTTCAGATTATCATTTTTATATTTGGCTTCCATTGGTGGATTTGGACATTGAGGTAAGAAATAAAGTAATTACCGTATCTTATTCCTAAATCTGTTCAAATTAGCTCTAGAAATATAACATTAATATTAGTGTGATCTATGTGTAAAAATAGTTTTAAATTAATAGGAATTGACTACAGGCTGCAATTTAACCTAAGAGGTCATCTAAAGAAAGAGAGAGCATAAAAACTAGTAGAAGGTCTGATTGCTAGAAATATATACAGAAGCACAAAATATGATATGCAGAGTTTAGTGTTTTATACTTAGCATTCCTATATACAAATATAATAGACAAATTCCTTGTGTGTCCAATCACACTTGGCCAATAAAGAATTCTATTCTATTCTATTCTATTTCAATACTTCAACACTGCAACTTTACTTAAAATTGGGTCATTCCTTGTCAAGTGGTCTGATTTCATGAAAGTGCCCAGCTCGGCCATCACAGATTTTGATGAAATTTGGTGTGAACATGTACACGTGTTCCCAATGAACATTTGTAAAGTGTTATGTTTGCCAATGCAATACTTGCGGAGATATAGTCATTTGTATGACCCCATACCGCAGCCTTTGACAGTACGACTGTGAGGTTTCAGCAAATTTGAGAGATAATATCTCCAGCAATATTTTGTTGAAAGAAACAAACCTTGGCCATCTTGTACAACTTGTTGTGCTCTATTGGACAAAATAATAAAAACATTATCATGTGTGATCTCCATCTAGATAATTTGGAGTAAAGTTGGCCAAAAATGACTGTAGCACGAAAAAAGGATAAAGTTTGGCTTCTTATATCTCTGGTAGGAAAGGGATGAGAAACATGAAATTTTATGTGTAATAACTTAGCAACACAAGGTTTTCAACTATAAAATTTCATTCTCCTACTGCTCTCCAATATTTCATAAATTGAGTGTAAAGTTGACAGTTTTTGTAAAAATGACAAAAATAGGGTATTTTCAGCCCGCTTTTACAAAAAAAGACCTTGTGGAAATTCTGTTAAATCATTCTCATTAGAAAGAGCATGCTTCAACCCCCCTAAAAATGTAGAATTGCTGACATAGGGACAAATTGGAGGACGTTGTATGGCAACGTCACATGTATTCTATTATTGTTTCATCTTGTTTGTTTTATATAGACATCATTACTACTATTATATTGCATTGGTCCATGATGACATTGTCACTACCAGTTCAGGTACCTGACCCAGCAACCCCATCACCATAGGAGGCATGCCTGATAGCCATGCAATACAACCCACGGATGGGTTTCTTGGTTCAGGATCCCAAGCCTGTAGTTTGGTTTTTCCTTGAGGTTCCAAAGCCTTGTGTGGGTATCTTATATGGTTCCCAAGCTGAAGTCCGTACTGTTCGTACTGCCAAATTCCAACGATCACTTATTTATTATTGAATTTACGTGCCACGTTCTTTAGCATTGCTTCTGGGAATTGATACTGTCAACCTGACAATGTAACTGAAGGCGCTGGAAGCACACAAATAAGATGTGGTTTTGGGGGGGGTCCAGCTGTCAAAGAGAACGGGTGTGTGAGATGGTTCACTTCCAATCGCTTGGTGGACTTTTCGAAGTCCTAGGTCCCTTGGAGGGGGACCGGAAGAAAGAGGCATCCTGCGGAGTGATTTCCAGATGGTGGTCGGGATCGGGAGAAGCAGGAGAGCCCTGGAGAAGCCGGACGGGGGAAGGAGATGGCCTGTAATGGCAGCCACGAAGAACTGACAGCTGGACGAAGATCAGCATTGAAATAGTGGGACAACGGTGTGACCGAACCTGGGGCAATATCATCTTGGCGACTCCATGTGAGTGATCCTGGGAGAGAGACCTTCTTGGAGGATTTCTAGCAAGGGAATGAAGAAAAAAGGGGCCCCAGGAAGAAGGAGGGGAGAAAATTCTCCTCCAGTGGAGGAGCGGTGAAAGAAGAGTTCGGGCATACAAGGGTGTACATGGGAGATTGTATTGGCTGCTAAAGGGAAAAAAGTCAAGGAGGAACCAGAAAATAAGTTAGAACGACAGAAAGTGGGAAAGTGAAAAAGTGCTGACGAAGCCGAGGAGGTTGACATCTTGAATAATGATTGAATGCCTAGTAACACAGAGAGAGGCAAGAGAGACACCTACTGGCCAAGGAGATAATTGACACAGGCAATAGCTGAAAAGGGGAAGGAAAAAAAACTTTGCTTTTGAAAGAATGTTACTGGTGGTGAAGCCTGGGGTTTAAGATTTGCCTTATTACAAAAAATAAATAAACAAACAAACAAGAAATTGTTGACTTAAAGGACTAAAAGAATTGATCCAAGACCTGAATATATAAAATAGAGATCTGAATATTTAAACTATCAAGAACCTGTAGGAACAAGAAGGTGAGCTTTGGAAGATAGGAAATACTAAACTGACTTAAAATTGTCTTAAGGAAGATTACGCCTAGGGACAAAAACTATAAATAGTAACTGTAATAGATAATATAGCCATTAACACTCAAGAAGAGAGAAAACAACAATTTGACTGCTTCACGAGGGTCAGAGATCCTTTTGTGTATATCTATACATGTTTTAACAAGAAAATTTACTTTAAATCAGACAGGGGCTGCCACTGCAGGAAGTAATTATTAACATTAAGTGACAGTATAATATTTTACTCCCCTATCAATCTATGCCTGCTTTTGACTATTGTATGATATAGGTATATAAGAAACATTGTATGATATAGGTATTTAGGAATCATAACACATCTAACTATTTCTATTAATATTGGTCTATATCTATTATAATATATATTATGTTGTACATTATATGATATTTAATACATTTAAAACGCTAATTTTGATGAACTAGGTACGAAATAGACAATTTGATAGCACCGGTGTGGTGGAGGGAGACATAAGAATTGAAAGTAAGTGGGAGGGCTGGCTTAAGACATCAAAGATGACAAGTATTCCTAATTTAACCAAGATTGGTACAGGAAGAAAGCAGGCAGCCTAGACCACAGCAGCTGACTCAAGTCCAGCTGGTCAAAGGTCCATAGAAGAGATGATGCAACGAGAGAGAGCTAACTCATTTAAAGATTTGCAATTAATGTTACAATCGATGCAGGAGGTGATGTTGAAAAACCATGAGGACTTGAAAAAGGAGATAGGGGAAGTAAGGAGTGACACCGTGGAAAACTTAAAGAAAAGATGCGGTCAATAGATGGAAATTTTGAATGTTTCCAACAACAAATTATGAAAAATGAACAAAAATTACAAGAGATGGAAGAGAGAATGGGAAAGGAAGAAAAAAGTTGATGAAATGAATGAGCGATTAATACAAGCAAACAAAGAATTAGAGATGACCGTCATCTTCCTAGAAACAGAGAAAGCGCCCCACTATCTACATTTTCAAAACGTAAGAGAAGAAAAAGGTGAAGACCTACCGGAGATGATGGAGGATTTACTAGTGAAAGCCTTGGGAATTGGAAAAGAAGAGATGTTAAATGAGATGGACGAGATTTACAGGATCCACACCAATTACGCGAGATGGCATAACCTCCCCAAAGAAGTTCATATCAGATTTGTTAAAAAATCAATCCGAGATGAGATACTCCATAGAACCATAGATGATCCATTAGAGCACAGAGGAAGGCAGTTAGTAGTACTTAAGCAAGTTCCTAGAAGGGTGTGAGAACTAAGAAGGCCTTACCAACATTTGACATCCAAACTAACCAGACTCAATATTAACTTTAGATGGTTGACACCGGAGGGAATTATGGTTTCATGGCAAGAAAAAAGATTCAGAATAGATACGATAGACAAAGCAGAAGAATTTTACAAGCAGAACTTTGGTAGTGAAAAAGAACTAGAAGAAAGAGAAGTAAGAGAGGAAGGCGATACAAGAACACAGGCTAAGGAAGTGAAGAGGTATTGGAATTGCCTATATGGCAAAAGAAAATTTAAAAAAAGAGACAGCGGCAGAAAAGTCTAGAGGAGGAATTTAGCAGACTAGAGTCAGAATTACAAAAGGAACCCCAAAGACGTGAGTTGAAACAACAAATGGATTTAATCAAACACAATTTGAACATTATTGAGAAGGAAGACCTCGCACAGCAAATAAAATGTGCTAAACAAAACTTCTTCGAAAACGCAAATAAGCCAGGGCGATGGTTAGCCTATAGACTGAAGAAACAGAAAGACAGAAGGTGGATTAGCAAATTACATAATGAAGAGGAAGAGAGAACATATCAAAAGGAAGGGGGAAAAATATAACTTATGAGGTTTACCAGAAACTACCGTGTTTCCCCGAAAATAATATTTTCTTTTGACCCCCAGAATATGGCCTTGGCCTTATTATCGGGGGGGCTTATTATTTTGGGGGTGCAGGAGGCAGTGAGCATAGGACTGGATGTCCCGCCGCCACCTCCCCTCCCTGTTCTTTGCGCCAGCCAAGCGGCTGGCCCGCAGCTGCCGCTCTTGCAGCAGGACTCTGCAAGGCTTGTTGTGCCATTTCCTTGCACGAACTGCAGGACTGCCACAAGCTTCATCATACCAGCACAGGTGGCATCCTGCCACTCGCGGCTATGCTGGTATGTCGAACCTCGCGGTAGTGCTGCCGTTCTTGCAGGCAATAGCACAAGCGTTGCACAGTCCTGCTCCACAAGGCAGCAGTAGCAGCGTAACGAGTCTCACAAAGACTCATTTCTGGCAGGTGGGGCAGGTTGGGCCGCGTCCTACCTGACACTTGTAGCACCATCACGTTCCTCGCCGTTGTGTCCAGGGAAGCACGTTGCAAAAGAAACCCTCGGGAGTTTGAGAAGTTTGAATTCGCGAGAAGTTTTCTTTTGCAACGTACTTCCCTGGA
>JANHFT010001885.1:78943-96836 GCA_032467955.1 Pseudoxenodon macrops | reverse complement strand
AGAAAAAGAAGGTAGAAGAGGTGGCACGTTGTTGCAAAATTAAAAGATATGGAAAATAAAAGGGACAACAAAGTTAGATAAATTGGGAATTGATATTAAATTATTTAAAATGAAAAATGTATACTCTGACAGGGGAAGTTGCAAGTTTCGGGAACGGGAGGGAGAAAATATGAAGAAAAATTGATATTAAAATGTGTTATTGGTCAGTTTTGTACATAGATATCAAAAATACCTGCATTTTGTCCTTGTCTTGGACCTTGGTTTCCTAAGCTATTATTCATGTTGCATTACTATATATCAGGATGCATAATTTTTATAATCATATTCTTTACAAACAATGTCACTATTCCCAATGACAGAAGACTGCAATTATACATACCGGTATTTTGTTTAATAAAGTGAAATCATCTTTGTTTTATTATGTACTTTTTCTCTAAAACATGCACTTTCAATAAAAACTTGCCAAATTGTTATTTCTGTATAAAATACTTAAACTGATAAATGATTCAAGACAAAGAGCAGACATAGAAATTATACCTGCTCCAGCTGCATAACCTTCATTTTGAAAAATCACAACATTTTATTTACAAAGACATCTGTGTTAGCTTATTTCACATCATTAGTTGCATATGAGATTCTGGGTCTGGAACATGAGTAGAAAATGTAGAATTCTGGTCCCATAAAAAGAATTATTATTATTGTTATTATAGTGTGATTAATTCTTATGCTGTATGAGTTTTTATGGCACATTGTAGTATTATTTTCCTATTGCATTAGCTCTGGCTGTTGTTCCTTGGTACCGCTTACAGTAATTCAGTTGTATTGGTTTATAAATGAATAACTAAACAAATAAAGACAGTTTGTTCTTTTCACTGTTAATCACATTGAGATACCTTTGAGAACCTTTCATCTGTATATTTGTCATTGTAATGTCATAGTTACTAGCCCTTGAAAATATGTCAATTTAGAAATTTTGGTAGCAATTAAAAAAGAGCACAAACTCTGCTGATGTATGCATTATTATAGTTCTACAGTTTTAATAAATCATAGCTCAGAATACACATTTTTGCTTGTGCAAGTTTCTGAGTTCCCAACATTTCCAGGCAAAGTAGAATATTTTCTTCCTGAAACCCCAGAGACCTACTGCCAGTCAGTTTCAACAATAATTAGATGCGTCTGTGTATTATGAAACACAATGCCTAGAAAGATACTGTAGGTCTATCAAAACTTGACTATGGCAATCCAGATTCCCATTATCTGGCAGAAAAGAGATAAAGAAAATTCTGAATTGTTGCTTCTATCACTTTGGGCAACTTCACATCAAGGAGCTTACATAGAAGAGACTTGGAACTCTACATGGTTGTAGTTGTTCACACATGGGTAACATACATGAGAGGTACCCTTCTAGGCTGAAAAAATATACTCAAATCAAGAAACACCTCAGCAAATATAATGAACAAAAATGTATATTCTTCAAAACACTGATGATCTATTTTTGATATCTAGTTTGACTTTTGTTGAAGTATATACATTTTAATCAATAATTTTAATCAGAATTATAATTTCCTTAATTTCTTGCCTTGGTTGTTGGCTGCAATAGAGAAACCAAGAAGGCATCAGTTTGCCTAAGCCATGATAGAAATTAATTTTATACACCTACTTATCTTAAATTGAGATGAAGAATGGATTCAGATGTTACGATGTTATGATCTGAACAAATGGAATGACTATTGAAAAAAGGTTTCTCACCACCTTTTCCACTGCTTAATTTTTCTTTTCTTTCGCTCTTCCTATTCAATTCTACTGTATGTTCTCTCTTTGTTTCTCCTTTATTTCTATTCTTTGGTCTCTGATGGAGTTATTTTGGTTATAATGAGAAAGCTTATGATGAAAGTTTTTAAAACAGACTAAGGATTCTTGTTAAAATTGCTAAATTTGATATTCTCATGGCAGTTATACTATTCTCTTGCATGTTGCTATGTATTTTTACATATATGAAATCTTCTTTATGAATATATTATTTCCAATATGAAAATCTGGATAATGAATAGCACAATTAAACTAAAGTTCTGGATTGAGTCTATATTTTTCTGAATCTTCCGAACTACTGGATTCCAAAATTCAATTCAAATTCTAATTAGATCAATAATTAGCACTTCCATAATATGTTTACTTCCATTTAATTTCCTCCAAATGTACAGTATCTGGCTGTAAGATCTAAGATTTTCATCCAGCATGTCCAATGGCTATCCATCAATGGCATTGCAGTTGAGTGGCCATCTAAATTATTTTATCACAAGCTTCTGCACTCTGCTAAATTCTGCTACAGTTTCATTTAAATTATGGTAATTATTTCTAAACTAATGCCAGCCGTATAAATTAGTATATGCAAATCTAAAGCATTTTAAGGTCCTCTTTTTAAGCCATTCATTTCCTTTTCTTTAATGAGGAATACCTTCTTAATGACAGAATTATCTAAATAAGTAAATACTTATGGTGTAAATGGAGCCGGTTTATTAGGATGCTGATTGTTCATGCTGTAAAGTAATTTGTATGAGTACAAATTGCTCTTTCATTACCAATTGGTGATTTGATGGCATGGATTGCAAGAATAGGTTGTCCAAAATGGCTACTGAATATCAACATCTGACCTGCAGGCACTAGTGTGCCTGGCCATCCTCTCTTGGAGCTTATAAGATTGATTGATTTGTTTAAAAATATAATTTTAATTCAATGTGTATTTTTATTTCAAATAATATCCATGGATTTCATAAATACCACATAGATATTCTAGTAACAATGTAATTTAGATTGATAGTAAACTTTTTAAAATATCCCCACTAATTTCATGGATCCAAATATTTTAATTGGCATATACCAATTATGGTAAGTGTAAAATAGCCTAAGGAAAGAGCTGCTATCTTCACATAAATTGTGCTGACTATTGGTCAAAAAGGTATAAAGTCTTACAACCATTGTCCCAAAGGTGCTTTCTGGTTTTTCTTTGAAAATGTTTTGCTTCTCGTCCAAGAAGCTTCTTCAGCTCTTCAGATGAGAAGTGAAACATCTTCAAGAAAAGCCAGAAAGTCCAGTTGCCTCTTGAAAAAGCACCTTTGGGACAACCATGACCCGGATGACAGAGAATCTCTATAGACATCTTACAACCATTCTTTCCAGATGTCTGGAATATGTCCATCTGTATTCTTGTATTCTGTATTCTACATGCTCTCCTGGCTATTTTATTTATTTTTTTGTTATTGTTTCAAATGCAAGGGTTCAGATTGTATGAAAGTTTCATTTGGTGACTTTTTATAAGCTTTATAGGGCTGTGGTGAGAACACGGGCATTTAATACATTAAAAAAATGTTGACTATAAACATGAGAGACTAAATATCTCTGTGTCAATTATTAACACATGAATTTAATATTAATTAATTAATTAATTCATATGCCAAGTCTATCAGTTAAAATGTGCAAAGAAACTGTGAAAGACAGTACATTTGCATTTAGAATATATGCAAACTAGCAGTGATCTTAAATTTTATTTTACATTTTGTAACTTGCAAAAATAAATACTAGTTTGGCCTAGGGGAAAAGTGAGCAAATAAAGGCAACTCTTTTCCTGAAAATAATACATAAACTCAGATTATAATTTTAAATAGCACTGCACTACATTAAAAAAACTGATACATTTTAATTCTCCCTTCCCAAAGGCCTTTTTACTGATTACAAACAAACCATCCAATGATTTTAGACTCCAGTAAATTTCATAATGCGGGTGTTTCTTATGAGTAGCAATACACTAAATTGTACCACCTCTATTGATCCAGTGATATTGGGTAGCTCAAATCTCTAATATTGTACTTGAAAATATAGTAATTCTGAAACGTAAATTTTATATGAATAGGAGCAAATGTTGGAGTCTTTGCCAAGATCCAATTTATTTCTTCTCACACATTATTTCTTAATTCAAAATATATAACATTTCCAAGGCTCCAATTCCATATACCCTTACTCTTGAAACTGAGCATGCTTTCCTGTGAGTAGATATATGTAGGGTTGCAGTTGCAAGAGAGTTTCAGCTGTTGCAGTGGTGGGATTCAAATAATTTAACAACCTGCCCTAATGAGTAGGCAACCTACCAGTTCGGTAGGCGTGGCCTGGTGGTCATGTGGGTATGGCCAACTCAATGTCACTCATGTCAATGGGCACTTCATCTTAGCTGTTACAATGTAATAAGGGTTAACCAGAGAGGCAGTTTCTGTAAGCAGGGCACAAAGATTAGGTTAAAAACAACACCAGCATGTTTCCTTCCTGCCTTCCTTACAGGATTAGCCCTGTAAAGTGGAAAAAACAAAATACGATTTCTTCCAACAACCAGTTCTCCGAACTGCTTAGAAAGTTAACAAATGGTTCTCCCAAATAGGTGCGAACTAATTGAATCCCACCACTGGGCTGTTCCCTCCAGTGGTTAGAAGCTGTAGAACTACAGATCTGAACTGCAAGAATCAGGATGACTCCCTAGATTGAGAATGAGTAGGACTGTCTATATTTCTTTCCAGCCCAATGGAGGACAAGCAGATTTACAGCACAGACCTGGTAATCCTGTGAGCATTTATTCTGGATAGCATAAAAATTTAATAATAAATAAAGAAATAATCTCTCCACATTTTCTATTTGTTCAACATCTAGGATTTTCATATAAAAGGGTTTAACATTTTGGCATATATTGTAATCATTGATCCATTAACATTATCTACGTCTGAAATTTCAAAATATATTTGTCTGACACAAGATGGGCTTTGTCCTTTTGTGTAATTGCATTCTAGAAGAGCCCAACAAGCTTAAGCTCCTTGAGATTCTGCAACTCTTCTTCCTCCTCCTTCCTCCAAGGCCATTTGTATGACTGAAAAAAAGTACACCTATTTCTAAATGTGGCTTGTTTGTATGGAACTGAGGAAAGAACAGGCAAAAAAGGATATAATCAACTCAGAGGAGTCGTTCATAGAAGTAGCTCCTGGGGAAGACTGTTATAGAAGCAGCCACAGATTTGCATTTTGTGTTCATCCTGCTTTCATGTTGCTGTTGCATTCTAATAGGCCTGATTTACCTCTGTTTACTGTGGGTGAGTGTACTTACAAGAAAGACAAGACTGGTCATGCTGGGCAGAGGGAAGAATCAATATCTGAATCCTGCTGGAGTTCTTGAAATGTTGACCATAGATAGCTACTGTATAGACTGCAATAATTGGGACAATGCTAGATGATAGCAAGGGGACCCAGAAAAGTCTAGCTCTTTGCTGCCATCTAGTGGTGATTGTTTTTGCACAGTCCTAAGGCAGTAGCCCTACCCTAGCACACACGAAGTATAGTATGTAAAAGAGAGGAAGAGTTGGCTCTACTTCAAGATGCAAATTATCTTTGGCTAGCCCGCTTATCTGTTTGTGCTTTAAGAGGACATTCAGGCAGGATAGGCCTGATGCAAAATACTGACATCTCTAAGGATGAACTTTTCTCTTCTTAACAATAAAATCACCTAAACCAATACAATGACTAACGAAAGCACTCTCCCTTGTTAATTGCAAGCACTGTCCAGCTTGCCTGAGGTGAGCTGGATGCAGCCAAACCAAAGAGACAATTGTTTAAGGCTGTTCCCCAAGAAGCAGGCCCAGCCAGGGAAATCCGATCAGCTGGTGCCTGGCAGTTGATGCCAACGGGACCTCCCCAGCTGGGTGTCTGCTAGGCTCCCCTGAGTCGGAACAAATGGAGGTGGTGACAGGAAAAAAGAGCAGCCGCTAAGTGGCAGGTGGTCCTGCTGAGGTAATCAGGATCACATTCAAATAGGAAGCTGTCTCAATTTCCATCCCTGCGTCTGCCGGGGGCCCCCGGAGCTGCCTTGTTAATGCTACTGGGGACACGTGGGACACATTGACTGCATTAATTGTCGCTGCTCATTCAGAGGTAGATGAATTATAATGTTACCACTCCAGGGTAAAGCAAACACCGATCATAACAATCATGTCATTAGTGTGCAGATGCTGGCTGCTCTGCTTAACCTTTTGTATCCTTTTTTTAAAAAAGGCATACAATAAGTTATTTTTAATTGTTTCCCAGATAATTGATTTTTTAAAAATGCTGTAAGTGACGGGTCATTGCCTCTGCAGATTGCTCAACAGCCGGGAAAAAGACTATGGGATGGGAACCTGCACAGCCAAGTTCCTTCAGAGGTAGAAGGCTAGGATTTGATTTTGATTGGAGGTTTGTATGTTTGCTAAGGGACTAGTATCTGCTTGGTATTGCACAGCACAACGTATATTGTGAGGAGATAAAGCAAAGCATTTCAAATGCACCCCAGTTCCAAACCAGAGTGGAACATAACCTTCCTGTTTCTTTTACAATCCATATAAAATAAATAAAGGAATGGAGTTGAGACACGCCTTCGCCCACATCATCGGGAAAGGGGCTACTCTGCCGTTATTTGATTAAAAGGAACAGCTGCTATTGGCTACATGTTGAATGACCACATTAAATCCCCATTTGCACACAGAGTTTCTCCAATGTTTGAGAGCATGAGTCTATCTCAGGAAAACCAATTCAAAAAATAAGATTCCAATTCCCTAGTATAACAGGCTGCAAATATCTGGACAGATTCTAGAACATATTTTCTGCATTTCTCTGCTACCATCTAGTAGCTACCCAGAGTTCTGCAGCCCAGGTCAGACAGATATAGACAAATATATTGGGACTATAACCCTGAGATATTCTCTGCTAGTGTGGTCTGATGAACATACCACACTTATTTTGAATAAAATATGTTGACTTACCTCTGAGTGAGTTAAAAAAAAAACACCAATCTATATTGAATTGAGTGGACTAATTTTCATATCTGAATTTCTGATACCTCTGCCATCTATCCATTCCAGCACATCATATTTTTATGTCTTAGTTCCCCAAGTCCCCCAAATTTGAATACTTGGCTGGTTAAAAATAAAGAACTTTGTTCAGCTGTGACTGGATGGGAATATGAGTGTTTTCCTTCTAAGTGACCTCTGTTAAATTCAACTACTCCTAGACCTGTTTTCTCTCTTTCTGTCTCCAAACAGATGGCATAAAATGAACCCATATGAAAATGAACCCATATGAAAATGAACTCTTATATGTAAAAGCATTTCCTGACATATTTAGAAGTAACAATTTTCTTTCTTAGTTGACCAAGTGTTTGTCTTCTGTAATAAAACATATATGATAGTTATACCTCTATCCACATGTCTCTGTATGTTTCATACTTGAAATATGTGCTGAGCACAATCCTACTGCATTATGTGAATAACATCTCTTATTTATTATAAGGTTCTTTGAACAGAAATCATCTGGCATGTAGTAGCTATTAAAAATAATTTTCAGATTCTAATGAATTACCAATTTAAGAATAAAACAAAACATGTGTGTATGTGTGTGTGTGTGTGTGTATATACCAGACTTTAGAGGCAATTTTTTTAAGATTCAAAAGAAGGCTGTGCATTTTAGAGATGAAATAAGCTGCAAATTCTTTTATAGGAATAGAACATTTTTAATTAAATGTCATCTCACTGAATCAGGAAGTATTGTCTTAAAACTTTTCATAAACATTTTAACATCTGGGGATGTTAGTGCAAATACACTAATTAATTTCTAATTGAAAGGTGAAATGGGATATCACATAATCCATAGTAGAATATGGATTTAATTTAATATAATTAGGCATTTGTTTCTATTGTTTTCCTGAAATGAATGAATTGGAATAATTCTCCCATCACATAAAATTCATCATGGATGTATTAAAACATGTGCATTCTTTACCAACCTGTTATAATAATTGCCATATTAACTTCAAAACAGAATCAATTGAGAAAAAGATTCTCCATCCATCAAGTAATTCCAGATTGATCTTCACATTATGTTTCTATCCTGTGTTGGAGAGCCAAACAAGAATATTTGCAATTTGTCATTAAAAAAATATCAAAATTTATTTCTGGTCCAGAAAGGGTCAAAAGTCACATTCTTGTTTCAGATGCTCAGCATGTGTGCAAACTCAGCAGATGAAAGGATTCTAAGTCTGAATCCCTCACACTTGGACACAGTTGGCCAATAATGAAGCAGTTTAGCTGCTTCCAGTGTACAGAAAGATGCAATGATTGAACAGAACTATTATAACATGCCACTGAAGTAATTTTTCTAGTTTTTTTTAAACAGATTGTCTCCGATTCAGTTTTCTTAACTGTTATGCAAGTATAGTCTGATTAAAATGTGAAAGAAACATATGGCATCAGCAAAAATGAGACTTTGTTTATCAACCTGCTTAATTTTAAATATATGTACTTAGTGTTTATGTATTTTATATTGTTTAGCTTGGATGTGCATTGTGCAAAATGTAATTTAAAATATACAACTGCTGGTAAAATTATTTGTAATTTTAGTCTCATAACAAATCAGGCCAGAATGGTAGAATATACTTTTAAATGTATAAATAAGACATTGTGTTTACTTAATGTATTTGTAAATAATATTCAGACTACATATAGTGATACCTTGGTACTCAAGTGCTTTGAAACTCAATTTGGTACTCAATGCATTTTGGCAAAAAAAAATAATCTCTGGTACTCATTGTTTATTTGATAGTCCCACAAACTAGAACATGTTGGTATCAGCTGCCTTGTGACTCACTACATTTTTCCTTATGGGAAAAAATTGTTTGGTACTCATCATTTTTGATACTCAAAGCACCTCCCGGAAACAATTAACAATGAGATACCACTGTATTTGGAAATGTGTTGTTCATACAACTATATCATTTAGCAACTTGCTACATAATGATTGGTTAATAGAAAGACATAGACCAAGGCTGAGATAATTCCAGACCTTAAATACAGTTCTCTTGTGTTTGGACAAGAAGCTAAACAATTTCTAGGAGAAACTACTTCTACTCACCCAGATAACTATTACAAGCTCACATAAAATCTTGCTGATCTTTTTGACTAGAAAAACATATTGTTTAAAGGCGAATCAGTTATGGGATTTTTTTCCTTTTCTTTCAGGCAAACAAAATATATGCAGAATATAAATTTATAAAAAGACCAAGATATTTCTCACCTGCAACAGACATTTGTGCACTGAAAAGTGAAAAAGTATGCCTGGTAGAAAGAGAAAATCTGTGTGAGTTCTCCAATTCATTTATGTGTTATAAATTTATTTATTTGTTCAATTTATATGGCACCTATCTCAAATACATGACTCTGACTGAGGATATTTATAAACAAAATAAAAACAATTATAAAAAATCATAAATATCATATATAGCAATTGAGAAATATGAAGCTCCATATTCTTCATTATAGCTGTTCTTGATGATAGATATCTTCCTTTCATAGAACATGGCCATGTATTTTGATTCCAAGGGCATAACGTCTCCATTGAGAAATGATTGTATATGGTCAGAAAGATAACATATTTTATTCTCAAGAACTCACAAGACAAGCTCCATTTCATCCTGAAAAAATGTTGTATTTCGGATTATGTCCTATTTCCATGATGGCGAACCTATGGCACATGTTCCACAGGTAGCATGCGGAGCCCTCTTTGGGGCACTCAAGCTGTTGCCCTACATCAGGTCAACCACACATGCGTGCGCACCTCCCGCCAGCCACCTGATTTTTGGGTCTCCGTGGAGATGCACATGCATGGGTAGGTGTGTTTGGCGTGCCCCCCTGCAGCCCGTTTTTGGTCCCAGGAAGCTTTAGGGAGGCCTGTGAGGCCCAAACATGCATGGGGTACACACGCACATGCACAGGGGGAGTGCGGGAGTCATGCATGCCTGTGGGAGGGTGCACACATATGAGCAGGGTGCTGGGGGAAGGGAGTTGTGTGCACATACTCAGGGAGCAGGGAGCATGGAGAGTCATGTGCACATGTGCAAGGGGCGGGGCACATGCGGGGCATTGCATTATGGGCGTGGACACGTGTGTGCGCGCTGTCGCCATCACTGTCCTATTTCATCTCTTAATTTGACTGAAAATTAATATATCCCATACAGGTAGTCCTCAACTTACAACCGCAATAAGCAAAACAGGTGTTAAATGAGTTTTGCCCCATTTTACAATCTTTATTTCCACAGTTGTTAAGTTAATCACTGTAGTTGTTAAGTTATTTATTAAGTGGCTTCTCCATTGATTTTACTTGTCAGAAGGTTGCAAAAGGTGATCACATGACCCAGGGACACTGCAACCTTCCTAAATATGAGCTAGTTGCCAAGCAGCTGAATTTTGATCATGTGACCATGGGGATGCTGCAACAGTCGTAAGTGTGAAAAATGATCAGAAGTCATTTTTTTCAGTGCTGTTTAACTTTGAATAGTCACATAACAAATGGTTGTAAGCCGAGGACTAACTAAATATTTTTGTTCAGTTTTGCAATATGTTGGATTGGAAAATGGGAGTCACATCAACACAATCTTATCACCAAGTCTGGATTCTATGCCAATGGTGCAAGATGATGAGATTCAACTTCATACTTCTGCTTAATGGTTTTTTCAGAGTTTTGAATGTTGCAGTGTAGCATTCATTTCTATCTTCTAAAGCTTGCTTTAGGAGACGAACATCTATTACAGGTATTTATTTGTAAGTTTCCACACTCTATATGGACCATTGTACTTGTTCTTTTGTTACCTGACATTAGTATCTCGTTATTATCTTTGTTATCTTTAAGTCTTTTATACTTAATTTTAGATCTTGAGAATTGATCAAAATATTTTATCACCTGACTTATTGCACTTGAATCTTTTATTGTTTCTGTCAGCATACAAGGAATCCATCTTTACAAATTTTTCAATATTGAAGAACATTGATAATGTGGCCCCCACTTTTCTGTTGAATGCCAAGCATGACAGCAGTTTCCCTTCAAGTGCTTCAATCTGCTTTGTTCTTAATCAGTCCATCAACCTTCTTTATCAGTTATTATCATAAGGATCCATTTCATTGCTGATCACAGAAATGGGCACTCCCAGTTCACCATCTTTACATGTTTTGGCTCAGTGATGCATGGTTCTCACATCAACACAGTCATAACCATAAACACTCTGTATATAGTGGTGAATTCTAAATAGCAGTCAAAAATTCAATTATAACCTTTTGCTTAAAATACATATATGAGTACTCATTGCAAATTTCCCTTTCACAAACAGTACTAACACACTCTTTTTTCACAGTAATTTCCCATCCGCTGAAATGAAAGAACGGGTATTAAAGGAGACCTTATAGCTTCTAGTGCATCAATACTGCCATCTATCAGTGACTAATAAAGATAGAGGCATTACTTTTCATTCAACTCTCATATGTTAAAAAACATTGTTTTCTTACAGTGTAAAATGGACAGAAAGCAGTAGCATTATCCAAATATAATGAACAGGAAATAAATCAATAACAACGAGAATAATTATTTTGGTGTCTTTGAATCAGTGTAACTCATGGCAACTGCTTAGACAAATTCCTATAGTTTTCTTGGCAAGATTTTTGGAAGTGGTTTGTCCTTTTCTTATTTCTAAGGCTGAGAGAGAGTGACTAGTCCAAAAATCACAACATGTATATTTAAATCATCACTCAGTTTTCCATTTTCCCAAATAACCCCTTCCTCTGCAGCAAACAGGGTATTTTCCTTTTCCTCTTCCTCTTGGTATTTAAATAGCACAGATACTTCACTAGCAGAATGTTGACCAAAGGCTATATTCACAACTGAAAGCCATTCATTCACTGCCATGATAAGAGCCACTGTGAATTCTAGAAGTAGAATTAGAAGTGTGCCATAACATCCAACAGAGTCAGGTTGCTCAGTTTTCTGGCTCTGACTTCCATCCACAATTATAAAAAGGAGAAAGGAAAGAAAGAAAGAAAAACATGCTTCACCAACTTCATAAACCAAGATGTGGTGTGACGATATTCTGGTGAGCGCTAAAACAGTTTCCTAACAACAGTAACCTGTAAAGAGTCTAAAAAACTTTAGACCCATTGGGTGGATTCAGTTTAATTGTTATACTACAAGCAAAGGTATTAGGCTTTTACTTAGCAGAGATACATTTTTTTTTAAAGGGGTCATTCTGTTTTTCCACTGGCTGTAGCTTCTGATCAGGCTGTGTCATTGAGTATAGGGAGGCCTTTTGTGGATGGGAGGGGGGGTGAATTCAAGCCTCTGGGCTCTAAGTGAAATTGGTGTGGGTTGTCTCCTACCTTCCAGTCTTAAAAACATTTGACACTTTGACATTCTCACTGCTAAGAGGATCTGACCGAGGCTCATCAACAATAGGGCATTGTTATCAGTCTTGGCAGAAATCATAGCCACAGCCTGATGTGAAGTGAAGACTTGCATTTAGTACCAGGAGGGTGAATGCAATTCAGTGTCAGTTGTTCCCAGTGTACAAGTAGGAGAAAGGCAGGAAGTTACTTAAAGGACTTGTCTTCTTCCCACTTCCATCTCCATCATCTTGGAAATAGATTGCAAAATGTTCACAAGCTTTTCTTTTTTAAATGTGAAAGCAGAGATAAATGTCTCATTATTAAACTGTACTTTAATTCAGCTTGGAGGAGGTGGGGGAACAGGTGTTGGTCTTTACAAAGTCCAAACTGGTTGCCTTGGACCTCTTTCCACATCTTTTTCTTCAAGAATATGGCTGCATTCAAGATAGCATTTCCACAATGAATTCTGCATAGCAAATCTGGAATGGGCATTCAAATCCTGTCTCGACCAAAATGATGGAAAACCCTTTGGGTAAGAAGGTTGTAAACAGTTACAGATGAAATGAATTCTGACAAGTCATAGTTGAATTCCCATTGTTCAGAAACAACTACCCACTCGTCTTCTTTATTCCCTACTCTTAAGTGGATTTTGAATAGGATGTTTAATATGAGAGAATTCAGAAGTTCAAGATTGTAGGAAATTGAAGGGTTTATTGAGGCCAGTGAAAGTGTTCTCATTAATAAATGGAAGTGTGTTGACAGCTCTTGAGAGTGCCAGCGAGTCAGACACAAATACAGCATCCTAAAGCAACCTGAGGAGACAAAGTCCAGGAGAAGACAGAGAAAAAAAATCCATAAAGAAATTTAACAGCAGGGTTAGGTTTTTAGTACTGTTATTTATTTCAGGATACACAATAAATGAAGGGAGAAATGAAATACTTTCCTTTCATTACCAGGTCCTTCGACTGAGGTGTTGATAAAAATGACAAATGGGATTTTTAAGTAGCAAATGTTGAATTTAGCACCATTTTCTTGGAACAGATTATTAATATCTGCACAAACACACAATGCACAAAAACAACTTCATTCAGTAAGTTGTTATCTTTCCTCTTTCATTCGCAGAGGAGTTGGAAGGAATTGATTTGATCTAATTTACAGTAGGGTAACTAACCATTAAAAGAAAGCAGGGGTGCACAAATGGAGTCCTGGCTGCTATTGTGGTTAAATCCCTTTTATTTTTTTACAATTGGTCAACTCAAAATGGTGAACATACCCAATAGTCTTGCCCCCTATTTTCCCCACAACAATAAACCTGTGAAGGGCTAAGAGAGAGTCATTGACTCAAATAACCCATTAACCATCCCAGTTCTGTGCATACAAAGATATTCATAGAGGAGCTAGTTATCTGCCATTTAACCAGTTGTCTGTTCTTGTTACTAAAACTAAGTTAGCCTTTGATCCAACATAACATAATGTTGGACAATTGAAATCAATGGCTTTTCCATTTCATAAATACACTTCTTCAGATGTTTCACTTAAGATGAAAAGCCCAGACAGATCTGTAGAAAATACCTAAGTACCCCCTGGCCAGAAGTCCCCTTTTCCTAGACAGATCTTTGAGTTTTCTCTGAATGGTGCCATAGGAAACACCTGCCCTGGGGTCTATCCCATTTTACCCAGCTGGTTTCTTTCATCCATGCACTGACTTAGGGTCAGTCTCACAAGCAGGTGTTTTCCCTCGGAACAGCTTTCCTGCCACAATTGGAGTAGATCACAAAGGCTGAACTTGGTTGCCAAAGGTCAAGGGTCTAACACAACAGCATCTGATCCCTTGGGGAACAGGTCTTACCAGATGTTTAATATTACTGAAGCTTATTTGCTGAAAATTGTGATAGAGTGTTCTCAGCATTTGAAATAAATTTAACAAGAATGAGTTTAAAAGCTGTCCCCCCATTAGACAATGTCTGTTCAATGGACAGAAAGGTTAAAGTTAATTTGATCAGGCATGTGTACTTTCTCCAAAATGGGAACACGTGTATTGAGAGGACTGGCCCCATTTGTTGCAATTTTGAGTCTCATTTCCATTTCTAAGAAAGGTAACTACATGCATATGGAAACAATTGATAAAAAGAAGTCATTAAAATTTCTTCTGTTTAAAAAAAAACACCTTAATTAAGTAATATATTTGCAAGGGCAGGCAGAAATGCAAATTAGAAATGAAACCAATGATGAGACACTGCAGGTTTGGGTGTGTTGGTTTGTGTGTATGAATTGTCAGTTGTTGGGCTACAAGCTGTTAATTTACAATTTATTTTCCAAAGTTTTTGTTTGTTTTACAAAGAGGGGAAATGGTGCACACATATGAACAATTAACTTAGGGTGATGTTTTCATAACTAAATTAGGTTGAACAGTTTATGAATAACTAAATAGAATTTGGAAGACTATTTAGTAATATTGTGTAAATGGAAAATAAGAACAGTGGGGAGGGAAAGCATAATAACACCATGGTTTGCTTTTGCCAAAAGATACTAGAATAATTTTAACACATTAATTGATATCTGATTTCTTTACTTTAGAAAAACCACAGTGAAGAAGTGTTGAAGTATGAAAAATCTTTTTTCATTAAAAAGAAAAAATGCAAATCAAAATAATGCATTTTGTCAGATATTATTTATTTACTAAAATATTTGTAATCTCAACAGTAAATATATACAAGTGAGTATGATCAATGAACTGATATGTCAAGACATGACCTCATTCAAAAGTTTCATGTGCATGTTAACTAGTAATAACAAGAGAATAGAATGCTGAGAGACCCCATAATGCAGGGGTTTTGAACCAGTCCTTTCTTCCTATCCCATTCCCCCACACCTGGAACTGTCAATGGACAAAAGGAAACTACTGTAAAACCATGTCCTCCCAACCCCTTAAGCTATTCTATAAAAGTGCAATGATTAATGGTTGCAAAAACCACTTTAGTGAGGGCTACATCAACAAGTGGAATTTCTGTACTATTATAACCTGACTTAAAAGGCTTTAAATTCTGTTTCTTCCAAGGTTCTGGGGAGTTATAAATCATCTTTTCAACAATATTTCTCAAAAGGGAAAGGTTGGAAATTGAAAGCAATTGTCCAATTCTTTAGAATCCAGTGATGCTTCTTGAAGGGAGATCAGACCACCGTTTCTTTCAAAATGAACGGAACCATTGAATTCCTTCAAGAAAAAAAATCACATAGTATAATGGTCAATAAGAGTAACCTTTTGAACTACAAAACTACTAAAGAACTACAAGATAAAGAAGATTCAGAGTACTGTAAAGTATGGGAAAAATGGTACAATTGGCTAGACCACAAAACCAAAATTAAAATTTCAGTTGGAAAAGTTGAAATTATGTTTTCTATGTTTGTTTAATGTTTTTGTTATGACTGTATGTTTATGTTTATGTATGTTCTATTTTATGGTCTATCACCTCCGATTGAGGGGGTGATTTTTTTTAATGTATAAAATAAAAAATTTAAAAAAAGAGTAACCTTGAGAGGCAGATTAAGAGACACAACCTACACAACCTTCGTTATAATATTATCTTCAGCTCACAGAAAGAAGAGAGATTCTTAGAAGGAATACTCCCTAGTTTTCTGGAAAATAAAAGTAAAGAAGAGAAGAAGTTTGTACACTGCTGTGAGTTGGATGGCTATATAAATTCAATAAACAACCACACCAATAAGGGTTTTCAGACTTGTAAGGTTGTGTTACTGTAACCTTATAATAAAGGTAGTATTAGCACTCACAGTTTATTCTTCCTGCCTGTAATCCCTTAAAAAGCTAAAACATGGACCCAACCACAAACCATCTTCTGAGAGGCCTTCAGAAAACAAGAAAGTCATAAATCAAAACCCCAAGGTCCCACATATTGTCCATTTCACCAGGAAAAAAACATCCCCAGATAGTTTTCCAGATAACTAAATGTGACCATGTGCTAGTCAACTCCATGGGGCCTGCACAGCTGAAGTCCATCTCTGAATGAATCCAAATGATTTTATCCAACAGATGCAGACAATTCTCATAGCTCTGTAACTGTTTCCCGATACCTCTTAGATTAGGTCTCCTTAATCACCCAACTATTACAACAGTGGATATCCTGCTGCTTTGACCACCACCAACATAGTAATACTTAATAAAGTCTTTTCACTGTATTTAGTTGGATTTGCTTTCCTTCAGCATTTCATTTGCCTCTAAAACCTCATTGCCTATTGGAATTCATGAATTCAAAGTCTACACTGTTGCTATATAGTCCAAGGATATGGCTATTCTCTTGTTCCAAGCAATATCTCAGGCTTTAGCCAACCAGGCAACAGAACCTCTGGAACATCCCCAAATTTCTTTTGAAACCCAGCAAGCTCTTTGGGACAGACTGATGAAATAAGTCCATCCTGCCTATAGCAGATAGTAACAAAAGGGAAGTACAGCATGTGTGGGGATGACATGAAATTGCTGCCAAATACTGACACCATCTTCCTCAAGAATGGCCTAGCCCCTGTCTCTGATCATATCTCCCTTGTCCAACACTACTATCTTATCTTTGCTTGCATTCTTTCTCCTTGAGAGGCAACCCAATCCTTGTCCTCCTTTTCCTAAGTCAAAGGACCCCAAAACACAACCAGATGATGTGATATTCCAAATAGATGACCAATGCAGGCATCCAGGATGTTTCTGGTTACCACTTAGCATTCTAAGTCTGGTCACTTTGTCTAGATACTCTTCATGTCCAAATATGTGCCATACCAACTCTGTCCTTTCTTCCAACAAACAGCACCTCATCCCCAGGTCTTTCCATCAAAAGCTTTTGAAACGAAGGATGAAAAGTCACAGTCTTTTAATTTACCAAGGTTTCAGATACTTGAAAAGAACTTGGAAGTATATCTAGTTGCAATGGTACTTAGAAAAATAAGATGACAATGATTTGCATTGATTCTAGTGTGCTCTTTGCTATAATTTATACATTTATTGTTTTATTTGTTTATTATTATAATTAAATAATAATAATAATAACCTGATTATAATAATAATAATATGATTATTATTATAATCAGGTTATTGATGGGGAATTCACCTCTTGAATGGGAGAGATGGGAGAATGTCATAAGATTTTCTTTGTACTTGGCTTCTCTTTATATCTGACATATTTCCAGTGCTTTTTTTTTTAAAGAAGAGTAAAATATATGCTGGTCTATGAAAATAACAAGAATTTGATTTGATTAAAAGAGTAAAAGCAACATAAAATATGATCTAGCTCTTCCTTCCTGCTATATGTTTGAGCAATTATGCATAATGCTTTCGGAAATAAATAAACAAATAAAATTCACTTGTAAATTTCTGAATGATATTTTAGCCAGAAACCCACATTTTAATTTAGATACCTGTAAAGGAAAAAGAGACACTAGATAAATGTCATAGTGCCTTATGGTAATCAGTAAGATAGCTTGTAGGTTGCAGATAAGCCAAAAATAATTCCATATAACAAATATTTTAGGGCTTTTCTACCTCCCTCCCAAAACAAATTCTTGACAAATGTATCTTGTATTTTTATGTATACTGAGAGCACATGCACCAAAGACAAATTCCTTGTGTGTCCA